>CM038225.1:59215928-59338232 GCA_021442155.1 Cymbidium sinense
TCTAAGAAAGTTTCCAAATAAGCTAAGCATATATGATGCCCTTATCTTATCCAAAAGATGATGGAATCACTAATCAAGGATCTCCTGATCCTCAAATATACTTAGCTCAAATGACCGCTATGAGGAGCCACATTATATAAAAGAAGCTCAAGGGAACACCTTCACATATGAAGACCTACTTCTGGGAGACTTGGAGTACAACCATCCCCTCTACATCATAATTGACATGCATAGCTTTAGACTTAGCAGAGTTCTCATGGATTCAGCTGCATCGGTGAATATTATGAGTCTAAAGAACCTTATATATTTGAGGATCAACATCTCTACACTCTGAGGAGATCAGATGATGTCGAGAGGATTCAATGAACAAGGTGAGCGAGCTTTAGGTTCCATAATGTTACCTTTGGAGATAGGTGACTGGAAGAATGAAGATAAGTTTTACATCATTGATTCAACTACATCATTCATTGCTTTGCTCGATAGGCCTTGGATACATCAGAACAAGATCATTCCATCCTCCCTCCATCAGTGCATCAAGTTCAGAAAATAAGGGATTGAGTACCATGTTAATGGAGATGAAAATCCATTTTCAGTTAGAGAGGTTGAGATTTATGAGGATGGAACCTACTATCTTCCTCAAAATACCCTTTCTCATGAACTTGGACAAAATTCAAATTCAAAAATAAAAGAAAAATAAAATGAAAGATAAGGAAAGATAAAATAAAATGAAAAGAAAAATAAAAGTCCAAGTAAACAAGAAAGGGGAATTGAAGAAGAAATAGATCTGCATATTACATTCCACCCATAGTTCATTCCATCATATGGACATGTGGATAGCTCAACCTCCACCAAGAGAGGCGAGGCGTAAATAGGCGCTCCAGAGGTGGAAGACACCCTAGTTGGCCATCAGCTAACAGAGGTCGTGTTCCAATTCATAGGAGTACCCCTACTATTAAAACCAATAATCTAAGTTCATTCATGAACCATGTTTGAACTTGACCAAGTCAACATTTGAGCCTAACCTAGCCCAATTTTCCACTTGACCCAACTTGACCTAAAGGGTCAAAATGTGTCAAAACTTGATCTAAGCCAAATTGATTGAAACCAATGGGTCAAGTTCATTCCAAATCACTTGTTAAACTTGACTAAAGCCTCAATTGGACTAAATCTAACCTAGCCCAATTGACCTCAAACCCAACCTGACCTAAAGGGGTCATGTTGAGCCAAATTCAAACTTAACCAAAATTGATTGGAAATAAAGATACCAATCCACTTCATATGACTAACCAAACCTAAACTTATCCATGACCTAGCTCAAATAGGTCAAATAGGTCAAATTGGTCAACTTGACCCATTTGACCTAAATGAAGTCATATGAGCCAAACTCAAACCTAAACCAAATTGAATCAAACCAAAGCCATCAAAACATTTCAAATGATCATATGAACTTGACCCAACCCTTGGTTTGACCCAATTTGACCAATTGGTCAACTTGACCCAAGTTGACCCATTTTGACCTAAATTGGTCAGCATGAGCCAAACCATATCAAATGAACTCCAAATCCAATGAAACTTGGCCAAACCTATTTTCTCAACATACCCAACATATCCAAATATAAAAATTGGCCAAATGACCATTCTACCCCTAGTCCATTGAACAAATTTTGGTCAAATCCATGGGGAATTTGGTCAAGCCCTCTTCATATCAACTTGATACCTTCCTAATAGGTCAAGTGAACCCTATGGAGGGTAGTGCACCCAACCCAATGAGTTTGGGTAAGCCCAAATGGACCCTAGGACAAAACCAAACCCATAGCTCAAATTGGCCAATTTGAAAACCTCCCTCCACTTGATTTGAAGCACATGGGAGGTTACCAATCCTCTCCTTGGCTCAAACTGACTATGTGCCAACTCCAAACAACTCAAACAACCCTTTCCATATGGTTAATTAGGTCAAAATGGCAGCCATAGTTTTGGCCCAATACCATGGGGAGATATACCCCCCTAATTCCAATTCACACACTCATTGTCATTGAGTAAGGGAGAGTGTTAGAGCCATTGAGAGTGATCCCAGCCTCCTATAGCTCTAGCCATTTTCCCATTCTCGATTTTGAATAGTGAAAATAATAGAGGAAAATCAAAATTCAAACTTCCTCTTCACTCAAAACCACTTCAATTCTCTTTCCACACTCCACTAGAGGATCAATTCAAGTCTACTCAACACCTTTCCCAAGCTCCAAAGGCAAGGAGAGGCTCACCTAGATCAAAATTGAGCTCACAAGCAAGGGGAGTTGGTCCATAGAGCAATCTACATAACCTCAAGAGCTAATTCTTTCACCATAGCTTTGTCTCAACCAGACGAAGCTCCTCCAAAAGAATCGAGCATTGGTGATCACCTTTGGCAAGGTATGCCATTTTTTGACCACTAAACTTAAGGGGTGTTGGTCTTTTTGTGAAAGAAAGTGTCACAAAGATAATTCAATTGTTGGGTAGGATTCCCACTGGTGTATGATGGTGTGTGCAAAATTTTATCCTAATCTGAGCTCAATCGAGCTCAGATCAAGGCTTGGATCATGGATGGTCCCCATTAATCCTCAAGGAAGAATAGAGATAACCTCGGCCATCCATCTACGCATTTTGGATGGACGACTGAGATTAAACACACATTTTAAAATTTGATTTACCTATTAAAAGTCAAAGGGTGATCCCTGCCATTTGATCCTTGATCGAATGGTGGGTGTTAAACCACATACCACTGCCACACGCCTGCCATGATGGGATGATTAAGTGGCAGCTCATAGCGCGACCCGTGTGAAGTGCACTGACCGCCGCCATCGCGTGTCGAGTTGTAGGGGCTAAGGGATTTAATTAGGTTTTAATTAATTTTAATTAATCCTTTAAGCTTTAAAAATTCATATCTCCCTAAATAAAAATTACAAAAATAAGAGGTAAATTTCTATTGAAAGATAATTCAATTTAGAATATTCTAAAATTGATTTTCATGGATCTTGAATTATATCTTTCTCTGATTTTGCCTTTAATGGAAATCTTAATTTACTAATTACTTCTTAATTAATCCTCTGATTGATCTCAAACTCCTTAGGTATGTTCTTGGGTATGACTTCTCCCAATTTTCTTAGGATTTATTGAAGGTTTAATTGGGGAATTGCAAATGCATTTCCTAATTATCCCCTTAATCTAATTAAGAATAATTAAGGGTGTGATTAGTGTTTTAATACCTATTAAGGTTGATTAAGGTTTGATCCAGTGGATAGGATGTTTAAGGAATAATTTTGGGGTTTCTCTAAGCTATTCCTAAACCCCTTTTCTTTCTTAATCTCTTAATTAAGGGCATAATTCATTAATTACCCTCTTAAAAAATTTTAAAACCTTCCAGAACATAATTAATCTACTTTGGGTAGATGCTTAGTTGTTCAAGAGCCTAAGTTAAATTAAGGAAATCAAAACCCAACTCATATGTGTGAGGGGTGTCTTGAAATTACTTAAGTTAAACCTCTTAGCTTAATTAACCATTAATCATGAGAAAAATTACATTAGGTCATTTTCTTCCTAGTTGCATTGCAAATTTAAATTCCTTGTGAGGTTTTATTCATCTCATTGGCTCATAATTACTTGGTTAACTATGCTAAGGTGGAGTAGGTAAGGGTTAATTAACATGCTTAATTCATACCTTAACCTAACCAAAAATCTAAAATGAATTTTAATAATCTAAAAATTAAAAAAAATGTCAAACACATGTGGAAATAGGTTAAGAACAGTAAACTCAATCAACATTTTCAAAATAAAATCAAACAAAAATCATATTAAATGAACTTTGGTTTACTTTAAACTTTCTTATTTCATAAGATTGTCTTTAGAATTTAATTAAAGTGAATGTATTTACATGCTTTATTTGTTTTTAGTTCTATCCCCAACATGTTAAATATGTGTGTCATGTGATTTCATGCATCCATACTTTTCAAAATTAAAATTTAAAATGAAAATGTTTACTTTATGTCAAAATTGCATGTGTTGGCTAAAGTAAGAATATGAGTGGCTATTATCACTATTAAATTCAAATTATTTTCAAAATATATGAATCAATTATCAAAACTGAAAGTGTGGTACTTTTAATTATAATCATGTGTGAAATATAAGGATGTGCTTAGTATAGGTTTTCCTTTTTCTTCTCTTTTAGTATAGTTTTGAATAGTATTTGGTAAGATGTATGGTTCATTTGAAAAGAACCTAACACTTACCTAATTACATATCCTATTCATTCCTATACTATCACTTAAGAAGGATACTTTGCTTTGCACACATAAATTGCACAAACCAAATAAATCAACAAATACAAATTTTTGTATTCTTTCTTTTCCATTCATTTCTTTTGTACACATATTTGTATTTAAGGAAAGTGGTATATCGCCGATAACCCCAAGTTGTGAGGTTTTAAGTAACACTAGGTTCTTGTACATTACACACCTTGTAACACTTATGCCTTTCTTACTTTCATGTGTGCATATGAAAATTGGATAAAAAAATCCCTTTTCTACTTAAGGAAAATCATGCATCATAAACTTTAAATTTCCTTAAATGAATTACTTAGCATGCATCATAAAGTGTGTTAAACATTCTCATTTGTATTGATAGATATGCTTAGGACTCATTCACATGCATGTTATACATGTTTGGAAAGAAATGAAGTGATACATGTTTTGTGAATTTAGTTCATTTTATTTAATCTAAAAATGCCTTTCTTTTTGAATGGGTTTGTTTAGAGTTCATCTAAACTTAGGATTAATTAAAACACTTAATCAAAACATTCACTAAATAAAACTAAAACATGAATCTACTTTAGAAATTTCTTAGGTTATGGAAGGAAAGAGAAATTCTATTCTCTTTTCCTCTCTTCATAACTTAGTAATTAATTGTAGGATTCACTTGAACCTAATAAAAATATGAAATAAAATCAACCCAAAATAATTAATTAACTTAAATAAAACCCTCCTCTAAGTTGAACATGCTTCATACTTATAAAATTCTAATTTAAAGCCATACCTAAGCATACCACACAAACCTCTAAAGCACACACATTAGACTAAATCACCACTTCTAGCTTTAGGTTAGGGTGGTGCATGGTTTGACGCTTGCATTTATTTTGTAATATATGTTTTAGACTGGATGTTAAGATGTATGTGCATAGAATGAATGGTAGGGCAATCTTAGTCTAATCATTGTCTTCTGCAGGAGATTGTGCTTAAGGGGCATTGTAATTAAAAAAATATAAATCCTTTTGTTGTGTTGATGCTCATACCCCTAAGCATAATCCAATAGGCCAGGTGAACTTAATCATCCATGTGTAGGGTGATAAGTCTAATATACATGCTTGAGATTTGGTGGTTTGTTTAGCTAACCTTTGTTTTGCAGGTGTTAGTTAGATTTACTTTTCCCTTTTATGTAAATTTTATAGTTAGGATTTTAGAATTATTGTTATGGGGATTAGGATGAACATTGCTCATAAGATCCTATCTTATGCACCATGTGAAGTATTTGGAATATCCACCTTCCAACCATCCAAAAGAAGGAACCAAAGAAGAAAGAAGAAAAGAAGAATGAAGAAAAGAAGCTTGAAGACCCCCATAACAATAAATTCTTTGCTTAATTGTATTTAATTAATTTGTAAGTTGGGTTGTATAAGAGTCGAGCTTGGCTACCCAATTTTTGGGTTTGTATGGTGGTTCCCGACCACACTTGGCCTCTTATTCTTTTGTGATTAGCTTTATAAATTGATTGATGATTTGTTTAGCTTGTGTATTAAGTGACATCCTTTTCCTAGTTTCTTCTTTACTTTATTTGTGGCTTGGATGTGAATTAGGCTCTTAGGGAAAAGTAAATCTTTTACCAAACTTAACAACTCAAAATTTAAAATAAAGAACTCATAACCTCATCTAAAGCTTAGGTTTAAAATCAAGATAAAAGAATTACAACCCCTGGATGAGTAGTATTTCTTTTATAATATCATGCACAAATGCATCTTGCTTCACTCTTGATTAGAGTGCTTCCACCTTTGCCAGAGAAATTTGGCTTAACCTTTGAGAGTCATGGCGGAAATACACCTCCTCCCTTCTCGCTGATTTTGGTCAATAACTTTATTTCTCATGCATTAGGCATATGAATCCTATTAGGTTGAGTCAAAATAATTGTCCAAAAATAAAAATAAAATGAAATTTGAATTGTATTAGATTTAGGTCATTTGAAGCATGTCCTTACATGATCTAGTCTCTTTAGGGAGTGAGTTTAAGGACTTAGTCTCTTTCTAAATAAATAACAGCCCAACTATCTTGCATAAGCATAAGACTTACCTACATTAATTTAAAACTATAGGAGGAGTTAGTTGGTGGCTATCTCGAGGTTGTAAGTCCAAGCAGTCATGGTTTGTCCTCTTTTATGGAGGCAAACTAAATACCCATTTTCTCCTTAGATTTAGGTTGTGCTTTTGGCCCTCACCAAAGCTCCATAGATTTAAGTTCGAGGTTGCTTCTCCCTTTGTGGGTCATGTTTCCTCACCTCTTAGGAATTTCCATCATCTTGTGTTATGGAATCATAAGTCATAAATTTCTAATGAAAAATACAACTCAAATAAATTAAATCAATTTAAAAATTATGTAACCATAGCATAGTTTGAGATGCTTGCTAGGTTTCCTAGCATCATGTGCATCTTCTACTTATCTTTCTTTTAGCTTTGATAATAACTCCCCCTCTTTAACCAATCCCATTTGATCTTAAAAAATGAACCAATCAATTGATAGTCTTTTCCTATTGAAATCTTTAAAGACAGTGATCATTTACCTTAATAAAGAGTTTTCTTAAGAGATCTCATCCGTTAGGATGTAATTAACTATGGGGGCTTGCCCCTGTAGGGAACTTAGCGAACCCAGTTTAAAATAAACCATGCTTTACTTTTCTATGTAAAGTAGAGAAGAATCTATGGTACATATGTAGACCTATTATCCTTAGGAGTCCTTATTCAAGTGATTAGGTCCATTAAAGGATAGTGATTTCTATCTCTTGAGATAGTACATTATTCCTTGATGACGTATCTGATAACTTGAATATGTACATCTGCGGATCTGCGTGATATCCTAAAAAGATAAATTTTTATATTCTTGCTTTTAACCATAGATGAAGGTGCCGATATATAAATTTTTTACCACAAGCAAGAGTCGTATCGTTGACATGCCGCCGAATTTTGAGAGATCCCTCGAAGAGGAAGGTGGTGGTTCTCATAATATAAGAGTGTCATGCATGTCATGCTGCAGTTACTCATAGGCTAGCACCCACTCATTAGCATTTTCCAAAGGGAAGGCTCCTTTAATCCTAGGGATTGTCTCCCCTACTTTTTAGGTTGGGTCTAGTTCTTACTCCACCCCTACTAGACCCAAAGGAGGAACAAGGTCCGCATGATAAAGTGGTACCACACTCAGCTAGGGAGATGGAAGCCACACAAGTGTTGTTGACAAGTTTCCAACTTTGGTTTCCCCACTGGTTATAGCAAACCAGTCGCATCCTCTCTCTGGATCTAATAGAGAGGATGCTAGGAGGAACTCTACTTCATCTCCACCAGCAGTTCAGTTTTAGCCACCAGTTAGTCAGGGTTGGAGGTCATATGTCAGCCTTCATTCAGTTCTATGCCAGGTTGGTGGACACTATGGACGATCTGAGTCTAGGGCTCAGTTTGATTTGAGATATGTTATCCCCCACAGTATGGAGAAGCATTTTAGATAGGAGAGGGCCAGGGAGGCCCATACCTCAATTCATGTCACCGAGAGAGAGATGAAGTTCGAGTGCCTCTGACTCATTGATTTTCCATCGACGCTACCCACATCGATCATATCAATGGTTTTCCGCCACGGGACTACCCATCACATGAGGAGAGCTCCTATTCAGAGAGAGTCAGTGGTGTCTCCACCTCACTGCTCTACCCCTTGTCCGTCATTTCTGATCCATGTTCCAGCATCTCCAGTTCCACAAAAGGCCATGAAGGCCGCATTGGGGAAAAAGAGGACCTCGTTGGTGATCCAGCTACAGCCGAGAGATCCCATCCAATCTACACCACCTACTATGGTGAGGCCGAGCTCTCCTGCTTGACCTTCTACTCTAGTAGTGGTGAAGAAGGAATGGCAACCTTGAAGCATAGTGGTCGTCCCTTCACCACCACCATTGTAGCAGGATATAAAGATGATCGCAGTAGTTGTCAAGGGAGAAAGTGATAGTTTAGATGTACTTATAATGATAGAGTCTCCTAGAAGTGTCACCCCATGTAGATTCAGATAGTGTGAGCATATTTTTTACCAAATAGCCCTCACAGGATTGACTCTCTAGCAGCAGGGGAGGTTTGGTGCCTCAAGACATGATGATAGTGATCCCACCAGATCAACCAAACTCATTTGTACCATTTATAGATCATTCTTTAGATGACATAGTGGCCTATTATTTCATGGAGAAGAAAGAGATCCTAGGATATGACTGGTCTAATGAGGAGAAGATCAGCTTTGATCCCAATGAAGATAATTTATTGGGAGACTCAGCAGGGGTTTACATGATAGATACCAAGGGATCCCTCCTTAGAGAGCAACAGACTATGGAAGGTCGAGGTGAAAGAAGAAACCCTACTTGATCCAACACCTCCATCGCCAGAGCGAAGGATGAAAAAAAATAGATGATGGAGAAAAACTTGAAGATCTCTAAGCGCCTTAGCACTGTAATCAAGCACCGATAATCCATCCTACTATATGAGACCACCCGAGTTGGTGCATGTCTTGGATCCACAAGACTTTACCTCTAGTAGAAAGGTAGCACCATGTATAAAAGGTAGTGGATAGTACCTCCATACAAGAAAAAGATATCAAGAGCATGGTTGAGCAGCAGATGAAAGAAGCATTTCTCAAGCCTGAGGGAGATCATCAGTTCCAAAGGGTAGACCCTACCTAGAGGATTTCTATGCAATCTAATATCCTAAGGGTTTCATGCCTCCTTCTTTCAAGAGTTTTGATGATAGTGGGAACTCGAGATAGCACATCGCACATTTCAGGCCAGTTGTTGCAACACTGGTGGTAGTGACGCTTTACTCTTCCATATCTTCGTTAGTAGCTTAGTGGGTATAGCATTTGACTGGTATACTGAACTTCCCAAGTCAAGAAGACTTTGTTGAGTTGGAGCAACTCTTTATCAAGAGGTTTACTGGAGCTCAGTAAAGGGTCACTGTTGGTGATCTAGTTGTGGCTTAATAAAATCCTGGTGAGTTTGTCATTAATTACATTCTTAGATGGTGTAATTTGAGTATAAAATATGAATCACAGCTGTCTGAATAGCATGCCATTGAGATTCTACTTAAGAATATCCATAGCCCAGTCGCCTTCATGCTCAAAGGTTTCACCATCAAAACTTTTGAGAAATTAATCAACAAGATGGCTAGCTTATAAGGAGAAGCCAAACAATTACCTTTTCTAGATCTACAAATAAAGCCAAAGCCGCATAAGGTATATGAGAAGAAACCAGAGATAGTGATAGTAGTGGATAAGGGGAAATAGCCGGCCAGAGAGCATTTGAGAGACCTCGTGCTCCACAATCATCACTTCCACCTCCTCTACCACCACCAAGGCAGCCCTATCGGCCTCCATAATAGCCTCCATGGCTAACACCACCTCCTCCTCAGCCACATCATCAGTAGCAGTGGTACACATACCTACTGCCAGGTCCACCAACTCTTTTGGATAAACTTAACAAGCCTTATTCATTTAAGACGGAGGTAATCAGAAAGATCTTTAAGAATCTCTTAAAGAAGCGATTTTCTACCAAACCTAGAGACTTGGGTGGGCAAAAGCCATGATCCTAACTTTTTCCCCTACCACCGTATTCTAGGTCATGTTTTGAAATATTGCTTCATATTTAAGGACTGGCTTGAATATAGCTTCAAGAGTGGTGTTATAGTCATCCCGAAGGAATCCCTTGTGGAACAACCATCAAGTTCCACTAGGGTAATCCTTGGGGTTACTTGTGATCATTCTAAAATCAGAGAAGGTTGGGATATCTCCCTATCCAAAACCTCTAAGAAAATTGTATCGAAGATCAAGAAACTTTCCTTGCATGTGCCTAAGTCAACTCAAACTTTCAACATCAAAATGGTTTGCAAGGTGAGCCAACTTAGGGAAATGAGGAGCTCAAGAATAGCTGACGGGATAGCCTAGTAGTAACCAATCGACCTAGTCCAAATTCCACCCACCATTACATACATTTATTCATCGCTATCTCTTCTTCTTCTTGTAGACATCTTGTATCGGTGCATGAGGGCATCAAATCCCTCACTCATCTTACTTTACTTGATTTTTACTTTATACCTCCTATCAAATCCAAGAAATTAAAGAATAAAGCTAGCTTGAATTATATATGTGTCACTTCTAATGGGTTGTCTGAATCTATTCCTAATAACTCTTCAAGTCTAAACAATAACTATAACAATTCTGATCTTCCTCTTTCTGATTCAGAGTTGGATTATCCTACTCTGAATACTATGGGTTCGGCTCTTGAGATAGACATGGAATCATCCAATTTTGAGGGTCCCATAGGAGAATCTGTCGGTGAGCCTAATGTGCAGGTAGAATCTTCTATTATCCTGCCACATGAAATCACCAAAGTCAACCTCTATAGTGTTCTACCTCCTAGGCGACCTCAAGATAGAGAAAAATAAGTCATTAGTTTAAAGGATCGAGAAGCCCCTCCACAGGATGCTCCACCCTCAGATATGTTTGTGGAGGATCAGCCCAAGGTTAACTACAATGTCCTCTCTCACCTAAGAAAGTTTCCATCTAAGCATATATGATGCCCTCATCTTTTCCAAAGAGATGAGGGAATCATTAATCAAGGCTCTTTGATCCAAAGATATGCTGCTCACCACTATTGGTGAGGAGGCACATTATTCTAGAGAAGCTCAGGGAATCACTTTCATAGATGAAGACCTACTTTTGGGGGACATGGAGCACAACCGTCTCCTCTACATTATAGTTGAAATGGGCAGATTCAGACTTTCCAGAGTTATCTTCGATCCAGATGCATCGATGAACATTATGAGTCTAAAGACCCTTACGTATTTAAGAATCAATATCTCCACACTCTGAGGAGATCGGATGATGTTGAGAGGATTCAATGAACAAGGCGAGAGGGCTTTAGGTTCTATAGTGTTACCTTTGGAGATAGGTGACTAGAAGACTGAAGCCAAGTTTTATATCATTAATTTGAATATTTCATTCACCACTTTGCTCGGTAGGCCTTGGATACACCTGAAAAAGATGGTTCCATCCTCCCTCCATTAGTGCATCAAGTTCGAAGGATGGGATTGAGTAATGTCAAAGGAGATGAAAAGTCATTTTTAGTTAGAGAGGTTGAGATATATGAGGATGTAACCTACTATCTTCCTCAAAACACCCTTTATCATGAACTTGGACAAAATTCAAAAGAAAAAAAAAGAAATTGAAGAAAAAAAAGTAAAAGAAAAAGAAAAAGAAAAGAAGAATAAAAATCCAAGTGAACAAGAAAGGGAAATTGAGGAAGAAGTCGAGCCGCTTATCACATTCCATCCACAATTCATTCCATCATATGAACATGTGGGTAGGATGACTCGACCTCCACCAGGCAAAGATAGAGGTAGAAGCAGAGGTAGTTCCAAAGGTGGAAGATCCCTTGGTTGTCCATCAGCCAACAGGGGTTATGTTCCAGTTCATAGGAGTTCTGCATTATTCACATATAGACTTGGAATCTAACTCGGAGGACAAGTCTAATGTGATTAGCATACCAGCCAACCCTTCTCAGTGGGTTTCATTGGAGGTGACACTTGAGCCAGACATCGATGGAGATCGGGCCTCCAAACAAAGCAAAGTATTTGAATCAGATGTATGTAAAACTATCAGGCAACAATTAGGAACCTTAGCTCTAACCTCACTTTCATCTCAAAAAGTTGAAGGTTTAGTAGTTAAGGAAGCCCCTAAGTCTTCCAAAGATATGAAGCTGAAGAGATTCTTCTTGGGATCATCCTCCTCATGTCCTGAAGTTGATGTAGAACTTCAGAAGAATTCATACAAAGAATTAATGGAACTATCTTTTTATTCGTACTCGCCTTATGTTCTTAATCTTGCAAAGAAGGGTTTGATTCCTTATTCATGATCTAAGCACAGGTCAGAGTACTTCGAAAAGGTATGGAACAACACAGTGGGATGCATGATCAAGATCGTGATTAGATTGGTGGGTCAAGTCGATGACGATGATTACTGATTAGTTATCATCAACCATCTGGAGTCTAATAGGTTATTTTTACACCAAACTAACTTTTATGAGAATGTGTGTTTAGAAATCTCAGATGATCCAAATGGTCTCCAAATCAATGATGCACTGCTAAAATTTGAAGAGGAGATTCATTCAATAATGGACAAGCTTAAAGAAATTAACCTCGAGATAGAAGAAAATCCACCGACATACCGGTCATTAAATGAAGAAGAAACCAATGACTTAGTTGCTATTGATCGAGTTTAAGGACTACTTTGCATGGAGTTATGAAGAGATTCACGGATTATCTCTAGATGTAGCAGTCCACAAACTAGTAATAGATCTTAGCTCTAACCCTATCAAGCAAGCTCCTAGACGCATGCGATTAGAAATTGAACAATAGGTCATTTCTAAAGTCAAGAAATTGATCGATGCTGGTTTCATGAGGGAAGAAAAATACTATACCTGGTTAACCAGTGTCATCCCAATTAAGAAGAATGGCCAAATTTATATATGCATCGATTTCAGGGATTTAAATAAGGCATGTCCTAAGGATGAGTTTCCTCTTCCTATACCAAAATTAATGGTGGACTTCACCTCATCTCATGCAATTTTCTTCATCATGGATGGGTCATCTAGATATAACCAAATCAAGATGACCCCCGAGGATGAAAGAAATACTGCCTTTCAAACCCCGATCAGAATCTATTATTATAGAGTCATGTCTTTCGATCTTAAAAATGCTTGTGCTACATACAAACGGGCCATTACTCAGATCTTCAATGAACTCATCCATCTTCGTTGAGTGATGATCTGATGAGAGAAAAGGAAGACCATCTCTTGACTTGAGAGTAGTTTTCAATGGTTAATACAATATAATCAAAATAAATTCGAGTGTGCATTCTGAGTAGCTTCAGGAAATTTTGTTGTTTGAGACGGGAATAGAAATAGATCTAGAAAAGATTAAAGCTATCTTAGAAATGCCAAAGAGTTTAACTTAACTCGATCTTTCCAAGGATGGTTGGCTATCTATGACACTTTATTTCCAACAGGAGAGATGAAAATCATTCTTAGCACTTATCAAAAAGGATGCCAAGTTCAAGTGGGATGATAAGTGTCAGCATGCCTTTGAAGATATCAAGCAGAATTTGGTGAAGCCACTAGTTCTAGCAACCCCTAACCTGGGTAGGCCACTCATCCTCTACAGTGCTACATTGGATGACTCTCTCAGTGCTTTGTTGCCCCAAGCCAATGATGAAGCGAAGCAGAGTGCTCTACTACCCTCACATTCTTTCGAAGTGAACTACCCACCTATTGAGAAACATTGCCTAGCTTTGATCTTGGCCTCCCAAAAGCTATGAAATTATATGCTTTCTCATAAGGTGAACTTGATTTCCAGAACCAATTCATTATAGTATCTCATGACACGAAAAATGCTATCCAGATATCTTGCACGATTGTGATGTTTATTTTTGAGATGTGGGACACCAAGTAGATCTTAGGGGGTACATATTGAAGTAATCAGGTACGACATTAAGGAATGATGTACTACCTCAAAAGATAAATATCACCACTCTATAATGGACCTAATCACCTAATAATGACTCCTAAAGCATGATGGATCTTGAATATACGAGATCTTCCCATACTTTACATGAAAAGTAAAGTATTTATTTTAAGTCGAGTTCATTAAGTCCCCTATGGAGCCAAGACCCATAGTTAATTACATCCTAAGGAACAGGAATTCCTTAAGAATACTCTCGATTGAAGTAGACAATTAGGGTCTCCAAAGATTTCAAGGTTAAGACTATCAAAGGATTGGCTATTTTTGAAATTCAAATGGGATAGATCAAGGAGAAGACATATTATTGGAAGTCAAAGGGAGATGGGTATGGAATGCTCATGATATTGGGAAGCTTAGTGAGCATTCCAATCTATCCTATGGTTAGGCTTTATATTTTGAAATTGAAGAGAGTTAATTATTTGTGTTGACATTTTATTAGAACATTAGGACTTATAATCCCACAACCTAAGATTGTGAAAATGCCTAAGTGGTGAGAATTTATGCTTGTAGCTCAAAGGAAACAACTACCTCAGATCCTAAGCTAGGGAGCATCGAAATAACCATGACCCTAAATCTATGGCAAAAATGGGTATATGGATTACCTCCACAAGAGAGAATAAACCACCTGATTGTTGGACTTATTACCACCTAGAGTGGCCGCCAACTAACTCCTCCTACACTTTAAATCCATGTAAGAAAGTCTTATGCATTGCAAGATGGATAGGCTATTATTTATTTAGAGAGAAAACTAAGTCCTTAAACTCACTCCCTAAGAGACTAGAGCATGAGTTGTATGAATTCATGACTTAATCTAATGTAAATTTTATCAAATTTATTTGATTCTTTTGGACTCTTTATTTTAACACAAGCTATGAGATTTTGTATTCCTAAAATTATGAGAACTTGATTATGGGCCAAATCAAAAGATAAAGGGGTGTTCTTCCATCAAAGGATCTCGTTAAGCCTTTATTCTATGGCACATGCCCCTCTTAATAATAGTGGAAGAATATGAGATGCATGATGTTATACATACAATCATCTAGCTAAAGAGTTGCTAAAAATTTTATTACCTTGATTTAGTTCCTAGGCTTTTATGTGAGGTTATGAGTTTTTTTAAAATTTTAATTATGGGTTGTTAGTGGGATTGATAATTTAATTTTATCATAAGAGCCTATCGCATCCAGGCCACACATTTAAACATCAAATATGAAGAAATAAAGAAAAGCATGCAGTTCTATTATGCAATCTAAACACAACATCAAACAATTTTATAGAATATCGTAAAAGAATAAAAGATTAGTGTGGTCTTACCAGACACCAAAAAAAAGAGAGAAGAAGATGGGTAGTGCAGACCCTTATACAACTTGGATTACAAAAATACATGCTATAGGGTCTTCTTCTTCTTTTCTTTCCTTCTCATCCTTTTGATTTGATTTACTCCAATGGCATCACGCACCCCTGTGGACTAAGCCTTCACCGCTCATCCTAATCTCCATAATCCTAATTTCTAATGCAAAATTACATTAAAAATAGGAAAAATAAATCTAACTACACCTATAAAATAAATGTTAGCTAAATAGACCATACAACCCAAGCAATTATATGAATAATTTAGACTAGCACCCCACACATGGGTAACCAAGCCCACCTATCCTAACATGGGTCATGCTTAGGGGCTAAGCAACCTGCACAGTAAAAGTATTTATATTTTTATTATAACGGCCCCATAAGCATAACCCCTTGTACAAAAATATGATTGATAATAACTAACAACATCCTATAAAATATACACCTAACATCCAGTCTAAAATATTACATCACAAAATAAAACACAATATCATACATACAATCAATACATCGACCTAGCCTAATTCTAGGGTTGGTGACCTAGTATTCTAGTGTGTGAAAAGAAGTCTTGTGTGGCAAGACTTTACTAGGCTTCTTTAGTTTAAGTTTTAACTTGAAGTTTGAATTTGTTTAAATTTTATCTTTGGGTGATTTCAATTTAAATGATTTAGTGATTTACTATTCATTTTTATTTCACTTTTATTTGGTTAAAGTGATGTTTAAGTTTTCAAAAATGGAGAGCTGAATGAATTCCATTTGTATATGAAACTCACTGCTTTTACATCTTAACTCTAAAGAGTCTAACTAAGGTCCAAGTATCTTAATTATCCCATTTGAATTTGTGTAATTTATTTGATTTGATTTAGAATTTAAAATTTGAGTTTGTTTAAGTATTTGATTGAAAGATTTTTGATTAGATGTTCTGGTTTAATTAAATCTTGCTAATTCAATATCCTTAATATCTGAAGTTTAAGTTTATTTTAAATCCATGTTTCTTGATTGATTAATTTTAGATTAGATATTTTGGTTTAATTAAATCTTGATAATTCAATATCCTTTTAAATTAATTTTTAATTCTTTCTTTGATTTTGGTTATGTGACTTAATTTTATGTTTATTTGATTTGATTATGATTCATTTATTTATAGTTTGATTGGATTAGATTAATTGAGATTTTATTTTGATTTTAATTGAGTTTGAATCTTTGTAATTAGGATTTTATTTTTAATCTCATCCATTTGTCATGATTATCAAAGTTTGGTTTGTATTTTGATTTCATTCATTGGATAGTTAATTAGTTTATTTTATTTAAGTAGGCTAAATGAGATTTGATTTGATTACATATTAAATTGATGAGAGCCTTTCTTAATTAAATTAAATTTAATTTAATTTGATTAGCTTTATTAGTCATGAGTTTGTTTAAGTTGAATGTGAAAGTAGTTAATTAAGAAGTGTATTTATATTAATTATAAAGATTAATTTAATTTTCAATTTGATTTCATATTTGTTTAGGTGAATGATACAATTAATGACTTCAAAATTTAGGTTTAATTTAGGTTTTGATTAGTATTTAATTACCATCTGTGGCACCATTCCATCAAAATCCCCAATGTATTAGGGTAGATGTAAGAGAACCCGAGCGGCATCCTATTCCTTTTAACACAAGCACAAAAATAAACACATATCTTTTTTCTCGAGCTACTTTGATATGGGAGCAAGCCCTTGGCACTCACTCATTAGTTGCTCTAGGTCTCACATGCTACCACATATCACCCCAAGTGACTTGTTTAGAAGATATTAGCTATGCTGTCTTTCTAACTTAACCATTGCAAACCAACGAGCGCCTTGTTAGTATGGTAGACTTCACTGCCCAGCTAGTAAGCTACCTCATGTTGATTTTGTTTAAAAAGATGTGAGTCCCCAAGCTTTCTTCTTGAACTAATCATCACGATCTAATTGGGTCGATTATATTTGAGTTTTAAGATAAGTCCCCCAGAGGCCCCTTTCTTCTTGACTACATTTGAGTCAATGTAAGTCCCCTAGTGGCATTCACTTAGTAGTCACCCTAGGTCGAATGGCACCAAGCCAAAGATAGACTATCCACGTTTCTATAGAAGGATATGAGTCCCCAGCTTTCTTCCTAAGTCGATTGTAAACTAATGCACCTTAGGTTGGTTGATATTATCCAATGATTCACCCTAGTGGATACACCACTCTTGGAAGATGTAAGTCTTCATGCTTTCTCCTTGAGTTGGCCATTGAATACCTATTTGATATATGACTAACCATGTCATCTTCTCTAGGATTTTGGATTAAGCCCTTAGCAGTCCCTTTCCCTACGGGCATTCTATTTGGATCACGTCCTTTGTGACCCCATTTAGACACTACCCGAGTTACTATTTGATTGGATAGTCCCCCTTTCCCCACTGTGGTTGGATAATTTATTCAGCAGATGCGTAGATTCTCCCCTAGTTCAATAAATCTGATATAGGTCTAGGTTGATATATGCTCCTTCTTAGTTTGATCCCTTGCAAACCAATAGGGTCCACTTTAAAATAAACTAAACAAATAATTATATTCGCTTGTGGATTTGTAATTCAAGCCCCCAAAGGGCCCCTTTTCCCAAGTAGACATTCCAATCCAAGGCTGGAAGAAACTCAGGAATTGCGACTACCGAGTTGAGGTAAATCTCGTGCTACTCTCACTCGTAGTCTTAGGTTGGGTTCAATCTATTCTTCCACAAGCGTTACCCCGGTCATTGCTTTGGAAGATGTAAGACTATAACGCATTCTTTCTAACATGACCGTTGCAAACCAACGAACAACCCTAGGTCGGGTTTGACTTATTGCCCAAAGCAACCGATCACCATTGTGATCTTTTGTATTAGAAGGTGTGAGTCCTCGAGCTTTCTTCGCTTAAATTGATCATTGCAAATCGAAAGGCACTCATTTGGTTGGATAGTTCTCCCATCGGGTGGGAAGCTTCTCCCTTTGGTTCAAGAACGGAGATAGTGTCTAATAATATAAGCTCCTTCTCAATCTGATCCATCACAAACCAACGAAATTCATCAAAATAAACTAAAAAATGATATTAATCTTTGACTATCTTTGAGCTGATCTAAGTCCTCTAGCGGCATTCACTCAATAGTCAGTCCTAGGTCGGGTTCGATTTGTTGCCTAAAACAACCGATCACCCCATTGGTTCCTTATTTTGGAAGATGTGAGTCACTGCGCTTTCTTCCTAACTTGACCATTGCACACTGAAAGGCATCCCTTTGGTTGGATAGTCTTACCTTGTGGTTGGTAGACTACTCCCATTGGATTGGTAAGTTGTTAGCCTCCATGGCCCCTACCGATACCCATTGCAAACCAACAAAATCGATCAAAATAAACTAAAACATGAAATTAATCTTGACTATCTCTGAGTTGATCTAAGTCCCTCAGCGGCATTCACTCAATAGTTAGCCCTAGGTTGGGTTTGATTTGTTGCTTTGCCAATGGGTCACCCCAGCAACTGGTCCCTACTTTGGAGGATGTAAGTCTACTATGTTTTTTTCCTAGCACAATTATTGCACACCGAAAGGCATCACTTTGGTTGGCTAGTCCAACTATGTGTTTAGTAGACTACCCCTTTGGATTGGTAACTGAAGTCAGCCTCCATGGCTCCTACCTGCAATCTCACAAACTAACGGCCCATCTCAAAATCCAAAATCTAAAATCAAACATATTCAACCTTCCTTCCTTAGTGGGTAAACAAACAACACAAAATAATCAATCAATCTAAATTCAAAATCAAAATCTTCTCCCTGAGATGATCTTTCTAGCTCCCGAATCCAAAATTTTAATCCCTCAAAGAATTTCCCAACCTTTCCTCCCTTGGATGACTTGAACTTGCCTCCCGGGAGAGTTCACTTTTCTATCTCTTGTGAGTCAAAACAAACACAATTAAACAAATAACAAATTAAATCATCAATTTCTCTCCAAGTGAGAATCAAATCAAACCTCTTATCCCTTGTGGATGAACATGCTTCCTAGTGGAAGGTTAGCATACTCTATCCCTGGATTCCTCCTTCCCTCTCTTATGTCCTTGACATGAGTAGAGTCACCTTGCACTAAGCTATAAATTTCTTCTACACCTTGGGTTAAGAGTAGATCATCTCTACTAGTGCTTGTGATTGTGGTGTTATGATCATTTTGACCACACCACATGTGTTACCGCCACACCACACCTATTGGGCACCCTTTATTGACCTCATTTTAGGATGAGCTCTCAACCCCTCCATCCTATACGTAGGACTTCTCTTAGACTTTAAGAGCTCCTTAGTCTTAGGACACATCTAGTGAATAGGTGGACACTCAACCTAGCCCTAGAGACTTAGAAAAGTTAGTCATAGGAATAGGTCATGCCTTAGAGGTGTTAGAAAAATTTGTTTATCCTGTAGTTTGAACCAAATCCTCACTTCCTTCTTCCAAGTCAAAACTTGAAACTCATATCAACTCCAACTCTAACTCAAACCTTGAATCAATTCAATGCATTTTCTCAAATCATGAATCAATTCCAAATAATTGAAACCTTAAAGCACATAATTGGATTCCAAATTCCAAAATATTTCCTAAGTCCTTTGATTCCTTCTTATGGACTTAGCCTAAATCAAATCTAAATCCATTCAAATTCAAGAAATTTTCTCACAACCCATTTATATACTCATTTATATTCACATATATAAATGAAATATAAATTCACATCAATTAAACCAAATTTAAAATAGATTCTAAATTCCAAAATATTTCCTAAGTCCTTTGATTCCCTCTTATGGACTTAGATAAATCAAATCTAAATCAATTCAAATTCAAGAAATTTTCTCACAATTTATATTCTCATTTATATTCACATATATAAATGGAATATAAATTCAAATCAATCAAACCAAATTCCAAAATCAAAATTATATTCTAAAGTCCTTTGATTCCTCTCATGGACTTAGCTCAAATCAAATCTAAATCAATTCAAATTCATGAAATTTTCTCATAACCTATTTATATTCTCATTTATATTTATATAATGAAATATAAATTCAAATCAATCAAAACTAAACCCAAAATCAAATCCAAAAAAAAAAAATATTTTCTAAGTCCTTTGATTCTCTCTTATGGACTTAGCTCAAATCAAGCTCAAATCACTTCAAATTCATGAAATTTTCATAACCCATTTATATTCACATATATAAATGAAATATAAATTCAAATATCCAAAATCAATTCAAAATTGAATCCAAATTCAATCCAAATTCAACCTAAGCCTTTCAAGTCAAACTCTTGAACTTAGCCAAATCCAATCCAAATCAAGCCAAACTCTTGATTTTCTTCATGATTCAATCAATTCTACAATCATGAACCCAAATATAAACATAAACTTCAATCACCAAACCAAAACTAAGTTAAAATATCAAACCCAATTTTTACCCTTTTGAACTTGAAATTCTCAAATGAATCAAAACTCATTTGACTTCAAATCACTTGCAAATGGATTTATATTTCAATCATAAGTCTATATGTGAGTTCAATCAAACTCAAATTAAGCCTTGATCAAGTCATTTGACCTACTTAGGCTCACTTGACCCAAAGTGACCTAAAATTATGAGCCAAATTCTAATCCTAACCAAATTAGATTGAACTAAGGCCAACTGAGCCTCACAACAATCATCATAAGATGATCAATCACTCAAATTGGGCCAAACCAAGTCAAACCTAAGGGTTGACTAAGTTAACACTTAGCCAAAATGAAACCTAAACTAGCCAAAATCCACCATAGGCCAAATTGACTGAAACCATTGATCAAAACTCATTCATGACCAATATTTGAGCTTGACGAAGTCATCATTTGAGCCTAACCTAGCCCAATTGGCCTCTTGACCCAAGCTAACCTAACTTGACCTAAAAAGCCAAAATGTGTCAAAACTTGATCTAAGTCAAATTGATTGAAACCAATGGGTCAAATTCATTCTAAAATGACTGTTGAACTTGACCAAAGCCACAATTGGCCAACTAGACCCAACCTAGCCCAATTGACATGAACCAAACTTGACTTAAAAGGTCATATTAAGCCAAAATAAATTAAACCAAAATTGATTAGAAATAAAGGTAACAATCCATTTCAAATGACCAACCAAACATAAATCAACCCATGACCTCCCAAATAGCTCAAATGGATCAAATTAGTCAGCTTGACCCATTTTACCTAAATAAAATCAAATGAACTAAATTCAAATATAAATAAAATTCAACCAAACCAATGATGCCAACATATTTCAAATGGTCATATGAACTTGACCCAACTTTGTTAATTTGACCAATCCAATTGACCCAAGTTTACCCATTTTGACTTAAATGGGTCAACATGAGCCAAATCATATCAAATCAACTCCAAATTCATTGAAACTTGGCTCAACCCATTTTTCAATCATACCAAATACATTCAAACTGAAATCCAAGCCAAATGACAATTTTACCCCTAGGTGAAAGGGTAAATTTTGGCCAAATTAAGTTAGAATGAATCCACCAATTATCCCTTGAGTGTAATCGTGATTTAATCGATTGAGTTAATTAAGGTTTATTTAAGTGAACAGTTAGGGAATAATTTTGGGATATTTTCCTTAAGTTGTTCCTTAAACCCCCTCTTTCTTCCTTAATCCAAACTTAATTAAGAAGTAATCCATTAATTACCTACCTAATTAATTTGATAAAGTTCTAAAACCTTCTAGAACTTAACTAATTTATCTTGGGTAGGTGCTAGTGTTCAACAACCTAAGTACATTAAGAAAATCAAAATCTAACTCACATGTGTGAGGTTATGAAAGTACTTAAATTAAACTCTTTAGTTTAATTAATTATTAATAATAAGCAAATTGCATTAGGCCCTTTTCTTTTCTAGGTGCATTACTAATTTAAATTCCTTGTGTGATTTTATGTCATCCATCAGCTCATAATTATTTGGTTAAGTATGCTAAGGTGGTGTAGGTAAGGGGTAATTAACATATTTAATTCACACCTTAACCTAAACAAAATATAAAAATCACCTAATGATCTTGAGAACAAACTAAATTAACTCACATAGGTTAGGACTAGCAAACATTCTTTTACATTTCTTAAATCAAACATAAGCAAATTCAAAAAAAAAATCACATTAAACAAACTTTGATTCACTTTGAACTTTCTTATTTCATGGGATTGTCTTTAGGAATTAATTAGGGTGAATGAGTTTACATTGCTTTCATCACTTTATTTCTTTCCTAGCATGCTAAATTTGCATGTCATATGAAAATCATGCATTCATTCCTTTTAAAAATCAAAATTAAAATGAAAAGTTTCCTTTATGTCAAATTGCATGTTTTGGCTATTATCACTATTAAATTCAAAATTATTTTGAAAACTTATAAATCAAATATCAAAATCGAAAGGCATGTTATTTATACTTTATTTATAAGCTTGCATGTGAATATAAAAATGTGTCTTATGTTTGCTTCCTTTCTTTCCTCTTAACATGGATTTGAATAAGATTTGTAAAATATATAGTTCTTTTAAAAGAATATATTGCTTAAAATCTACTCTTATCCTCTTCCATGTTATAACTTAAGAAGGATCTTTACATTTACACATAAAGTTCATAAACAAACCAAAAGTTAAATAAACATAAACTTTGCATCTTTCTTTTCCATTTATCTCTTTTGTACATGCACATGTATTTAAAGAAAGTGGTATCACCGACAACTGATGAGGCTTTAAATAACCCTAAGTAGGTCTTGTACACACCCCTAGTGCTAACAATGGCATCGTACTCACTTATGCCTTTCATACATACATGTGCATATGAATAAAGGATAAAAGAATAACCTTTTTCTACTTAATGAAGATCATGCATCATAAAGCATCCAAAATTTCTTAAGTAACATTTCTTAACATTCATCATAAAGTATGCTAAACATTTCTATTTGTATATATAGATATGCTTAGGATTCATTCATATGCATGTTATATATGCTGGGAAAGAAATGAAGTGGTGTGTATTTTATGATATTTCACTTTACTTAATCTTAAAATACTTTTATTTTTTGAATAGGTTTGTTTAGAGTTAATCTAAACTTAGGATTAATTAAAATACATAATAAAATATTCACTAAACAACATCAAACATGAATCTACTTTAGAAATAACTTAGGGTAGGGAAGGAAAGAGAAGTTCTCTTCTTTTTTCCTCCTCTTTATAACTTAGTAATTAATTGTAGGATTCACCTAAACCAAATCAAAAATTTATAATAAATTAACTTAAAATAATTAAACAACTTAAATTGAAACCATCCTCTAAGTAGAATATTTTTATACTTAGAAAATTTAAACCCTAAATTCATAGCTAAGCATACCACATAAATCTTAAATAGCACACACATTAGGCTAAGTCACCACCTCCAGCTTTAGGTTAGGGCGGTGCATGGTTTGATGTTTGCTTTTATTTTATGATATTTTATTTTAGTCAATGTTATGTGTAGATGAATGGTAGGATGATTTAGTCTAATCATTATCTTTTGTACGAGATTGTGCTTAAGGGCAGCAATAAATAAAAATATAAATACTTTTGTGCAAGTGCTTATAACCCTAAACATAATCCAATAGGCCGTGGACTTGGTTACCCATAAATCTAATATACATGCTTGGGATTTGTATGGTTTGTTTAGCTTATCTCTATTTTGCAAGTATTAGTTAGATTTACTTTAGCTTTTCATGTGCTTTTATAATTAGGATTTTGGAATGATTGTTATGGTGGATTTGGATGAACATTGGTCATAAGATCTCATCTTATATACAATGTGAAGCCTTTAGAGCAACCACATTCCAACCATCCAAAAGAACCAAAGAAGAAAGAAGAGAGAAGAAATAAGAAAGAAGTAAGAAGAATAAAGACCCCCATAACATGAATTCTTTACTTAATTGTAATTATTTCATTTGTAATCCGAGTTGTATAGGGGTAGAGCTCGGCTACCCAATTTGTTCTCAAGTTTATGCGGTGGTGGCTGACCACAAATGACATTTTATTCTTTTGCGTTAGCTTTATAAAATATTTAATGCTTTCTTTAGCTTGTGCACTATAAATGACATATTTTCTTAGTTTTTTCCTTGCTCGATGTATTCCATAGATGACGATTAGGCTCTTAGAAAAAAATAAATCTTCTATTAAATTAATCAACTCAAAATTAAAAATAAATAACTCATAACCCCACTTAAAGCCTAAGCTAAAATCAAGATAATAGAATTAGCAACCCCTTACCGATTTGTACTTTGTTTTCTAACATCATGCATAAAAGCATATTGTTTCACTCTTGATTGTAGGGCTTCCACCTTTCCGTGAGAACTTGGTTTGACTTGAGAGCCATGGTAAAAACACAACTCCTTATCTTATTGATTTTGGCCCATAATATAATTTCTCATGCATTAGGCATAAAGAATCCTATAGCCTAAGTCAAATGATTGTCCAAATGAAAATAAAATATATGAAAAATTTGCATTAGATTTAAGTCATGAATTCATACTCTACATAATCTAGTCTCTTTAGGGAGTGTGTTTAAGGACTTAGTAGTATACTAAATAAATAACAACCTTGCTATCTTGCATAAACATATGACTTGCCTAACATATTTTAAAATTGTAGGAGGAGTTAGTTGGCCACCCCAAAGGTGCAAGTCCAACAGGGTGGTTTATCCTCTCTTGTGGAGGTAAATACCCATTTTTGCCTTTAGATTTATGTCATGCTTTTGGCCCTCAAAGCTCCCTAGATTCAGTTTCAAAGGTTGCTACTTCCCTTTGTACTAGCATAAATCCTTACCTCTCGCATTTTCATGATCTTGTGTCATGGAATCATAAGCCCTAGCATTCTAATAAAAATTCAACTCAAACATATTAATTCAATTTCAAAAATGTAAAGCCCAACCATAGGATAGTTTGGGATGCTTACTAGGCTTCCTAGTATCTTAAGCATCCCCTACTTGTTTCCATTTGGCTTCGATAAGAACTCCCTCCTCTTGATCGATCCCACTTGATTTTCTAAAAATAAATTAATCGATTGATAGTCCTACCTTTCAAAAATCTTTGGAGACAATGATCATTTATCTTAATCGAGAGTATTCTAAGAAATCTTGTTCCTTATAATGTAATTAGGGGGCTTGCGTAAGAAACTTAATAAACCCAAAATAAACCCCGCTTTCTTTTTCCATATAAAGTAGGGAAGAATCTCGTACATTCGAAGACCCAAAGTCATTAGGAGTCCTTATTGAGGTAATTAGATCCATTGTCGGGTGGTGACTTCTATCTTTCGAGATAGTATACCTCTCCTCAATATCGTACCCGATCACCCTAATAAGAACATCTGCGGATCTGCGTGGCATCCCAACAAGGCGTGTATTTTTATCTTCATCCATTTTTCAAAGGATGGATGAAGATGAGGATATATTTTCACCAACTACATTCATCTTCAGCCAATTGAATATGAATCAACCATAATCCAAGCCAATTTAATTTTGGTCAAATTGGTCATCTTGACCATTTGACTCATTTGATGTCAAATGAGCCAAAATTAATTGTAGGCCAAATTAAATTAAATTGATCATACCAAAATACTTCAAATCATCATTTGAATATAACTTGAGTCTTGGATTGACACAATTTCACCAATTGGTCAACCTAACCTAACATGGGCAAATGTGACCCAAATGACCCAAATTGAACCAAATCCTTTGAAACCAAACCATGGCATCTTGGGAGCTGATCAAACCCAAACCAAACGCACTTGGGATAAGCCCAAAATCATCCAAACCCATTTGGAATCAAATCTAAGGCAAATCCTCATAGATACACCTCCCCACACACACACACACACACGGGATTACACATAATCTTACAAAAATCTCTCATTCCATCACTTGCATTCAATGGAGACCGACAACACAAGAGTAAAGGAAGACTTAGAGCTAGAATCCAAAGTCCCCATTAGCCATCACCTCCCAAGCATCTCCCATCATCATTAATAGTGATTTTGGCTATCCCAAAAACATAGAAAATAGAAGCTTCTTCCTCATCATTATTATTCACTCTCCAAGAACTCCCTAAAGCAACTAGCAACCAGTTCCCCACTTCTTTAGAGCTAAAAACACCAAAATTGAGCCAATTCTAGCGAGGAAGCGGTAGTCATTGGTGGATACATCATTCTAAAGTGAAGCAAGAGCCTAGATTCATCCCAAAGCTTCTTCCTGTATCCAAAAATGTGCTAAGATTAACACCACCACCGAAAATTATCCCCGATGAGATAATTTTCAAAAATCGTAGCTGGCCTTAGGAGCTTTTATTTGTGATAATTTTTTCTCGATTCTAGGAAAATTCCTTAGATAACTCTTGCATTTTTTTGTTTTACATCATCCCTATGCGGATCATGAAGTTTTTCGGCAAGAATTATCATTAAATCAAAGGTAGATGGAATAGTAAATAAGACACTACCCAGAGATTTCGCCCTCATTTTGTAAAGACTTTAGATCTGGTTCCAAGTTTTTTGTAGGCGCAAGCACTTATAGTTAATTACCCCTCGCAATGCTGAGAGAGAACTTTCAATTAAGGTTAGTTATTAGATTTCTAAATGTGTAGCATATAGTGGTAGCATGTGAAGTTATGAATTTAGATTTATGAAATTCATCATCATTTACTTGAAGTGGATGGTTGGGGGAACGATGATGCACCCGATCAAGATCTCATGGTTCCATCATCCCGCTATCATGGTCCCTAGTCTACTTACTTAAAGGAGGTAGTCAACCCAACCTGATCGAATGTTCCATCTCAGCAGCCATGGGTTGTGTCATCCAAGAGAACCTTGTTGACCTGGGGTGGTGTTTATCTAAGGAGACAAGCTTAAGTCCACCTTAACTAATAGAGGGCTTTTTGCCCTATCAAGTGCACTATATGGTTCACAACTCAAATGACAGAGCCATTGGGGAGCATACGGGCTACAATCATGATCGTAATATAATGGAGTCATTTGACAGCAACCACTCGATCAGAGTACACTGGTTGCAACTACATCATATGTGAGACTGGCCACCAGTGAGAACACGGGTCATATCCTTACTAGCGTGACATTGATTAAGAGTGAACATAGTAGAATACTTGATTTGACTTTTGCTTCTTTATGAGCTAAAGTTTTCTTAATTTGCCACCTATTATAAATAATTATGAAAGGTGGATGAATTGAATTTACTTTAAGTTTTTAGATTGATGATTTTCATTTAGTCATTTTGAGCTTAATAATTCATCAGATTTTTCATTTGAATTGATATTTAATTTACATTAATTTGATTTGAAATTGCAATCATATTTTGATGAAAGCATTTCATCCGAGTGAAATCTCCATTCAACACAGCCATCATTGGGGTATGTGTTATCAACTTTGCTTGTTTGGTAGTGCAGAGGATCGGGTTTATGCTTAGAACTTATGATTGCATTTACCATCTTAAAATAGAGAGTCTATAATTTTAAATATAAAATATCTCTATTAAAATTATTGATGGTCGTATGCAAATGTAAAATAAATTTACTCTCTTTCGTGATTGATCATTTGATTTAGAATCAATCATGTTAACTCCTATTTTGCAAGGAGAATTGATTGAGTATGTGAGACTTACTTCACCATATAGATAAAGCGGCCCATAGAATATTATGCAGTTTATGAAATCTGCACATTTTATGAAAGACAATTAAGGCTATTCCTAAGACACTCCTCGTGAAATGTGTAAGTCAATTGAGAGTACTTGCACACTTCTTAAAGAATTTGAATTTATATCATCTCATTATATACACTAATCTTGAAGTAGTAAGTAGAAGTTTAACTGCCTCATAATCCATGTAAGGCTTATCTTTTTAGAATGTTTGTGTATTTAAATGCTACAAGTTAGGAAATGTATTGATCTTGTGATTGTGCAATATTCATTTCACTTGCATATTTTGACTATCAGCACACATTTTGGTGTAAATGATCTTTAACATATAGTCACCTTGATGTGCGTGCATAATGCGATCTCTTAAGTTAGTTATGCATAATCAAAGATGATGATATTGAATATAAGCAAGTTTCATAATATGTATTGTCCAATCTTAAGCTTGTACATGTTTTAATACAAGTAATCTAAATATCAAAACTAACTTGAGAAGCATATAAATACACTCTTTTAAGCCATTGGTATGCATTATAGTAGATAACTTTAAGTCCAAGATTATCTTTAAATGCGTGCATAACTCATTGTATTTTTAGCATTTCCATGGATTTTAAAGCGCTCAATTTGGATGCAAAATTATTTCAAAGTTACTTAAATTCTTTTAGTTTATTCAATAATTGAAGTGTGTCAATTATGATCATTGGTGGACAATTTATTCGAGTGTTTGATTCTTTCAAATCAACTTTATCTCAAATCCTTATATTTCACATTTGATTTCCTTAAATTCATCTTCAATTTAGGTTTTAAATGTCTTTTTAGTATCCCTTATTGGTCCAGATTTTGATGAAATTTTGGCAACACCTCTCTTAGTTGGAGAGATTTCTACCAAAGCTAGTCCCCCACCCATCTAAAAGATGCGCATTGATAATATTTTATAACACTGCGATTGTAAATCCTCCAATCTATCCATCTAAAAAGATACATAAGATCTTCTAGTACCAGCATAAAAATTAAGCACAATACATTTCAGCATCCACACACATTTTTAAACATTTGCGAGCGATGTGGAGATTTTTGCTGCAAGAGCTCGTCGTCAATGGAGAGGGACGGGTTCTATTCTCCGGAGAGGGACGGATGGAAATGGAAGAAGGAAAATGGCTTTTGGCTTCTACTTGCATCAACGTAACAAAGGAGAAGGGGGCCTCGCTTTGGAGGGAGTTCCAATGAAGAGGAGAGTTCTCAGAGGGGAATGGCTTGGTTTGGCCCCCTGGAGGAGGGACTGATGGCCAAGAGGGCGGCCGTTCAGCGACCGGGAGGAGGTGGCAAGGGTCGCGTTCACGCCTCTCCTGACGAGGGCTGCAGACTCACAGCCGCTGCTCGGATCGACGAGGGCTGCAGAGCTCGGAATGGTGCGAGGAAACCTGGGTCGTAACGGAATGAGATGCGCAGAAGGAGGTGATCGTCGCCGGCTTGACTGGGTTCGACTTTGGCTCGTCGGACGGATGAGAAGGGATTCGAGATCGGCCGAATGGAGAGGAGGTCGGGAGAAAATATTACGTCCGGAGTCCGCACGTAGCTTTACGTGCGGACTCCAATCCATGGACGACATCTGTCCCGGTATTTTTCCCCGTTTTACCGATTAACGGAGCAGCGAGATAACGGACTTTCCCTGGCCCGTAAACGTCGATGGCGTATTAACGGACGGCGCTGTAAATACATTTCTCCCGCCCGAAGCTGCTCAAAAGCGGAGAAGAAGAACGAGAAACATTACCGACGCTCGACATTCCACATCACGTATGATTTTTCTCGCCTAGCTCCGTTGTCGATCGTCACGCCCCGACGCCGCCGCTGGTATAACAAATCATAAATTGAGGTAGTAGGTGACTACATGAGGTATTTACACATGCATTCCCAACTTGAATGAATTTAGGGTTTACTCGTTCTTCTCAAGATACAGGAAAGATTAGCTATTTTTATATGTTATTTTATCAGACTATCGTACCTCTTTGAGGGTAGACCATTTTATCCCTTTTTCCGCTTTTTTTTTGCCACCTCCTTATGATTATGTTTAGAACATTGCAAAGGAAGCATTTGATGGCGCTTGGGTGGTTTCTGGTTTTAGTGTACTCTGTACTTTGGGGAATTTTTTTTTACCTCTTTTTTTTTTTAGCCAACTCCTTATGATTAGAACATTGCAAAGGAAGCATTTGATGGCGCTTTGGGTGGTTTCGGGTGGTTTAGTGCATTCTCCAGTTCTGAGGGACACATTTTGACCTCTTTTGCTATTTTTTCCAACTCCTTATGACGATGTGCAATGCAAAGGAAGCATTTGATGGCGGGTGGTTTTGGGTGGGTATTTTGCATTTGTACCGTGTACCTTTTGGAGGGTAGATCAATTTTGACATTTTTTCCATTTTTTTCCAACTCCTTATGATTATGTATAGAGCATTATAATGGAAGCATTTGATGGCGCTTGGTTTTGGTGGGTATTTTGCATCCAGACTGGTACCTCTTTGAGGGTATGACCTCTTTTGACCCATTTTTCCAATTTTTTTGCCAACTTCTTATGATTATGTTTAGAACATTGCAAAGGAAGCATTTGATGGCGCTTTGGGTGGTTTCGGGTGGTTTAGTGATCTCACTGTACCTCTTTGAGGGTACAGACCTCTTTGATCTTTTGAGCTTTTCCGGCCAACTCCTTATGATTATGTAGCATATATAATGGAAGCATTTGATGGCGCTTGGGTGGTTTTGGGTGGGTATTTTGCATCCAGACTGGTACCTCTTTGAGGGTACTCTTTTGACCCTTTTTTTCCAATTTTTTTGCCAACTCCTTATGATTATGTTTAGAATATTGCAAAGGAAGCATTTTATGTCGTTTGGGTGATTTTGGGTGGTTTAGTGCATCTCAGACTGTACCTCTTTGAGGGTACTGACCATTTTGACCTTTTTTTTCCCATTTTTTTTGCCAACTCCTTATGATTATGTATGTAGCATTATAATGGAAGCATTTGATGCAGCCATTGGTTTTGGTGGTGGGTATTTTGCATCGTACCACAGTGTACCTCTTTGGAGTCTGGACCTCTTTTGACCCTTTTTTACAATTTTTTTTGCCAACTCCTTATGATTATGTTTAGAATATTACAAAGGAAGCATTTTATGTCAGTTTGGGTGATTTCTGGGTGGTTTAGTGCATCTGTACCCTGTGTACCTCTTTGGAGAATTGACCATTTTGACCTTTTTTCCCATTTTTTTTGCCAACTCCTTATGATTATGTATGAGCATTATAATGGAAGCATTTGATGGCGGTTTGGGGTTTTGGGTGGGTATTTTGCATTTGTACCACTGTGTACCTCTTTGGAGAATGAGATCAATTTTGACCCTTTTTTTTTTTTTTTTGCCAACTCCCTATGATTATGTATGGAGCATTAATGGAAGCATTGATGGTAGTTTGGGTGGTTTAGTGATTTAGTGCATCACTGCAGTACCTCTTTGGAGGTCGGACCTCTTTTGATTTTTTTACAATTTTTGCCAACTCCTTATGATTATGTATAGAGCATTATAATGGAAGCATTTGATGGCGGTTTGGGTGATTTTGGGTGGGTATTTTGCATCGTACCAGTACCTCTTTGGAGGTCGACCTCTTTTGACCTAATTACTTGTCTTTGAGTTAACCATGTATGGGAAAAGGATAACCGAGCTACTCGTGAGAAATGTGTTGATAATATTACAACATGCTTTCTTGATGAATCGACATTTTAAAGCTTCATCTCCATCAATTCATTAGACTCAGCATCAAGCAAGACTTCGGTTGCCATTACATCTCTTCTTTGGGACATAAAAAAAGCTTTCCGCTGGGTGCGGTACATTCCTTTCACGATGAAGTTGCATTGATGATAGGGATGCCAACAGAGGAGAAGGTTGTATGGCGAAATCCCCATTGTCATTTTGACTCATTTTATAAGAACGAGAATTGAGATGGCTCGTTACTCTGCGATTTTCGATTGTATATCGTTTTCTTCTCAAATCTATTTTTGTATATCACAATTCTGGTGGCATCGAATTGATTGCTTAGGATGATAGATAGATTTCTTGTACAAGCTGAGATGCCATTTGGGACTTCTAGTCTCAATTTGATGTTATTGCATCAAAGATTAGAAGGCGGTAGCTACATGAGTGGATTTGTCACTCTTGATGGTATGTTTTATATCTCCATTAATGTGAAATATAATGTCTTGAGTTTCTTGTTTAATATATTCATTGTAGATATGGGTGAGCACATAAGCATCATAAGCGTCATCCAAACCCGCATTATCTTTGCGATGGGCTAAAATAGAGTTCCCAAAAATGCTTTCTTGGTTTGGGAGGGCCAGTGACATATAATAATATCAGTTAGTTCAAATAAGAATGTATCCATTTATGTTGTATGTCTTCAAAATTTTTTATCCTTTTATCGCAGGTACACCTTTCATTCGAGGACTTATTGGAAGATGAGAATTGGCTCCTTCATTGAGTCCCCTCAACAATCTAGACATGTGGCAGATAGTAGTCTTTTAAGTCCAATTCAAGCCCCACTCTCCCTATATCTCTCCTCGATATTCTCCCCCCATCCGGTGTTTCAGCGCCCTCTGCCCTACCCCACGAGACTTCGGTGGAGAGGATGTTGCGGGCTTGAAGGACTGAGAGATGTCGTCTTTTCCATACACAATAACGAGAGGTTGGATGGGCTTGATTTCGGGTTCTTTGCTGCTCGAGGATGTTTATCCGAACAGCGGGTCCTCACCCCAAATGGGGAGGTTCCCGGGTCACCAGGAGAAACTCTTGGGAGGCTACCAGGAGCTTCCCACATGGATGGTACCACCAGACTGCGTGTCTGACCCGAGGAGGGTATGAGAGGAAGCTCTTGTGGAGTCACAAGAGATTCCACTTGAGTTGGATACTTCAAAGGGGAAGCAGCGTGGAATTGGCCGTAGAGAAGTTCTTGTGGAGGCCACCACTACACATGGTGATGCTCAAACGTAATTGGCGATTGGCGTGGTGTTAAAGCTCGTCAGATAAGAAAGAGGAAAATTATTACTTCCCCTTTCACACACACTTACAGGAAGTCTCGAGCAAGAACAAATGATGTGGTGGCCTCCACAGTACAGAGCCGGCAAAAGAGGTATTAAGATACTTTCCTTTAAATTTGAGATAATAGAAATAGTCTTTAACTAAGTTTTGTATAGGTTAGAGATGCAATAAAGGTCGATGACCCAGTACTCTTGTTGTGGTGGAGGAGCATCCAGAGGTAAGTTACTTTCTTTTAAATTGTAAATAATAGAAATAGTCTTTCACTAAATTTTTGTATAGGTTAGCCAGATGATGCAATAAAGGTACCCACAGTATCTTGTTGTGGTGGAGGAGCATCGGTAGAGGTATTAATAATCTCGACCTCTCGATCCAAAGTCATATTTGCTAGCTTGTCATCACTAAATTGTTTTATAGGTTAGCAAAGATGAGCCAATAGAGGTTGATGATTCGCCATTGTCGTGGTGGAGGAGCATCGATGGAGGTATGCATCATATCGTAGATCGAGTATTTATTCATAGTGAATGTATCTCTTCTAGCTTTTGTCATCGTAATTTCGTTGCGGCATCGAGGCACTTCATGTTATCGAGTTCTCATCCGGTACATTTTACTAATGCTCGATCTTATTGACACGTGCTCGGTTCCAAGTAAGTCAAGCCTCTGTCCTCCTTCATTAAAATAACCTACTCGTTTAGTTCAGATCACTTTAAAATATTTATTAATTGCAGGGGTGATACGATATTGTGGGAATATCATTATTGCGATCGATGAGTTCTTGTGGATCAATATCTCTCGAGATGCACACATTGATGCCTTCTACTGGCAGAAATGCTCTCTGCGGGGCTGTATGAACCATATTTGTACATTTCATGCTTGCATTGGGTATGTTACCCGCATGAATGTTAATTACGATTGATTCTTGTTTGCTTAGATGAAAGGCGTAATGTAATTGTTCTCTTCTTTCTTTCTGCGAGTTATGTGCTGAAGATGGAAAGCAAGATGTTCATCCATATCATGGATAGTGTGGCGGTGAGTTAATCTTAATGCGGTTATAGATAATACTGGACACTCTTGATTGGACATATTAAATCGAGGCACGGTATTTTTATGACTCATTGCCCAAACCCCAGAGCATTCTTCACGAGATTGTAAGAACTATTTTCAAATCTAGTTCATCTTAACTTTTTTTCCATCCAACTTATTGAAATTTTTTACTATTTAGATCAAATTACTTGTTGAAGATCTTTGGGCGCTTTGCAGTGATCAAGGAAATGGCCAATCGACATAGTGAGTGGGATACCTCAAGAAAATAGTGTCATTGCGGAATGTTTGCAAATACATGGCGGCGTGAAAACCTCCGTGGTAGGTACCAAAGATTGGCCAAAGATAATGAATATATTTAGAGGAGTTAACTACGCTACATTTTGTTTGGGACTTAAAATCAGTGAACAATATTATTTTGTGATATAAGATTTTGTTTAATGCATCATTGGGTGGCTTTTGAAATTTTTTTTTTTGAAGTGCATAGACACGGGATGATATTTTACTGCTTTGTTTAACTTCTCCTCTCTCATCTCATATAGTTGAAGTGCATGGGCACAGGATGATATTTTATTACGCTTTGAAGACTTCATTTATTGAAGTGCATCGATCGGTGAAGCTCCCATAATTCCAATAAAGATTGATTTCCACACATAAAGTGTGATTCGCATTATATATTTTCCTTCAATATGGAGCATTTCCATGTCATGAATAGTGATTCGCATTGTATATTTTCACATATGATACGAGAAATGTATTTGATAGTGATGATTGATAATTCCGGTTGGTTCATGAGATGGATCATAAAAATAACTTTTCAAAATAAATTTTCACATATGTTTAGGTTTTTCAAATGCTTCCTTTGCAATGTTCTAAACATAATCATAAGAGGTAAAAAAATAAATGGGAAAAAGGTCAAAATGATAGTATCAAAGGGAATGATATGCACTAAAACACAGAAACCACCCAAAATGCCATCAAATGCTTCCTTTGCGGTATTTAAACATAATCATAAGTTGGCAAAAAGCATGAAAAAAATGGTCTGTACCCTCAAAGTACATAGTAGATGAACACCCACCAAAATCACCCGACATCAAATGCTTCCTTTGCATATTCTAAACATAATCTAGGAGTTGGAAAAAAATGGAAAAATATCAAAATTGATCTGGCCTCAAAAGGTCTGGCTAATACACCAAAACTAAGCGCCATCAAATACTTCCATTATAATGCTAAACATAATCATAAGGAGTTGGAAAAAAAAGCGCAAAAAAACAAAATAATGTACCCTCAAAGAGGTGAGTCTGATGCACTAAAACACCAGAAACCACCCAAAATGCCATCAAATGCTTACATAATCATAATCATAAGGAGTTGGCCAAAAAAAAGGGAAAAAAGTGTCAAAAATGGTCTGTACCCTCCAAAGAGGTACACAGGGTACAAATGCACTAAACCATCCAGAAATCACCCAAACTGCCATCAAATGCTTCCTTTGCAATGTTCTAAACATAATCATAAGGAGGTGGCAAAAAAAAACTGGAAAAAAGGGACAAAAATGGTCTGTACCCTCCAAAGAGGTACCACAGTCTGGCACTAAATCGCAATCACGACATAAAATGCTTCCTTTGCATTGTTCATAATCATAAGGAGTTGGCAAAAAAAAAAAGGAAAAAAGTGTCAATTGCGTACCCTCAAAGAAAAGGTACAAATCCATACCACACATCAAATGCTTCCTATCAATGTTCTAAACATAATCATAAGGAGTTGGCAAAAAAATAGGAAAAAAGGGTCAAAAATGTGTACCCTCTCAAAAAAGGTACAGAATGCACTACACCACCGAAACCACCCAAACGACATCAAATGCTTCCATTATAATGCCCTAAACATAATCATAGGAGTTGGCATAAAAACTGGAAAACAAAAGTCAAAATTGATTGATCATTATTGGTACATATTTATTGATTACAATTTCCACAGGGATTAACTCATTCACTATTGCTTAAAGAGCTACAAACAGCGTGTCAAAATCTCCTAATCAACCAACCAAAAGCGGATAATGTCATGTATCAAAATGTTTTTCGAGATAATATCCATCATCGACTTAGTGTACCCTTTAGATTGTTTCATTGTGCTCGAGTTAAATTCACGCATGTAGAACATATTAGTTGATACATTCTTGCAGCATCGATATATGATATTATGTGCATACCTCGAAAAACACTTTGGCATAGAGAAAGGTGATGCAACTTGTGAGGAAGCACCTTCACTATCGGTATCTGCAACCAAAAAAAAGTAGAAGGGTTTGAAGATTAAACAATATTTAAAATACCAAAAAATATCATAAGTAGAAAATTACTCTTGGCTTTCTTGGATCTCTCCCAATATCCCTTAAGCCTTGAGTTGGAAACACCCTTTGGGCGTTGCTTAGGGATCTTTTAAGATGTCTTTTCCCTTATCTGTGGATTAACTTCTTCTTCTTCTAGCTTTGTCGGTTGGAGGGGAATTTCCACTTATTATAGAGTCAACATCATCATATAGTTTTTCTAGGGATCCAAGCATATAGTCCTCAGCTCTCTTATTACTGTGCCCTGACGCTTATTTGATATGCATATCGACTTATGTGGTTCAGAAAAATAATGCAGCATTTCCATCATCACATCTCTTAATTTTACGTATGCACTATCATTGTAAATATCCCTCTTTGCTCTAGTAGACCATCGCAGAGAAGATACTTGTCAGAATCGCACAACATCTTCGATTAAGAACTTCGATACAATGGGCACAAAGTAATCCCATCATCTCAAATTTTTTGCAACACTGAGTCACTTCTAGGGTAGTCTAAATACCGACCCATGTTACGGATGCATTTTTATTCTCTAAGTTTCTTACCAAATACTCCATGGTCGTCATCGACTTAGTAGGATAGACCCCCAACCCCATGCAAAATTCCTCTTCAAACATAGTGTAAACCTTTCTTGTATAAAACATAGCGACTTGTTTTAGAATTGGCAGTCTTAACAACGAGACAATCGATGGTATACACTTGAAGTCTTCATCATGTTCATTCGACCATGTCTCCATAACCTTTTCCAACCCAAGAAACAATCGTGGCGAACTTGTTGGTTTAGATATTCCATGACATACATTGTTCGTGGACTCATCAGCGTTGACAAGATGCCCATGCAATGAGTCCTTCGAATCGATGGACCACTTGGATCTAATCTTATAAAGCTCGGACAACCAAGCATGATCATGCAAATTGCCTTCTTCTAGCATGGCATACCAAGCCTCTTTAAACTCTTCCTCCGGTCACACTTTTCATGCATTTATAAAATAGGCCTTGCTATCTTATTACTATTGAAGATGAACCTTGGAAGGAGCTTTCTTTGAAATATGCCATCACAACCTATGATGAGTATCTGCATTTCAATGGCTCGCCATAGCACGATCTTGATCATGAATATTGTTATAGGATGTTGTCATTCATCATGAAGAAAAGTTTGGAATAGCCAGAATGACTCAATTGTCTCTTCGATAAAAGGCTACTCAAATACATTTTGCGAGATGATTCACTCCAACAAGAGAACGAGATTATATTTATTGAGTCGATAGCTTGTATCAAAAATTATCACATCCCAAACAATCTTATTGGACATGCCATTACAAAAAAAAAACTTACTTAAGCTGACTCATCAACTCAGCAAACATCCCATCCGATGCGCCTCTCCTTAAACAACTATATTAATGCATTACCATCACCATTTGTAATCCTCGATCTTTTCTCTTTCAATAAAATTGAAAGCATCTCTTTTGGTCAGATATTCTTACGCCAACTTCCTCGCTTAGATACAATGCATCGGTTCTCTAATACCGACCTCGTCATTGTCTTCAACACGCTTTTCATCGCTAATGCATCGTGATCACGAGAAGATGTATCGGCTCGCAAAGAATGATTATGACTTTCAGTATGTTTTAATCGTCAATTCCCCTCAAATCACAGAGAATCTAATCATGTTTGGACATCAGGTTCTTGTATCAACCTTACGGAATTTTATTGTATTTAGTGGCACTTCTTACCGACTTTTGCACATAGAAAATCTTTTGATTTCAATTTCTTTGAGTTTATAGCTATATCCTTCCGAAGCTAATTTGATGTGCATAGTGCTGATTATACCTCCGTTCATTCGAACATGTGAGGAGTTTCTCCAAATATGGGTCTTATTTGCGTACAGCAAACGGATACAAAATATGTTAGAAAATATGGATGGAAAATACCCACCGAAATCACCAAGTCGACATCAAATGCTTCCTTTGCAATGTTAAACATAATCTAAGGAGTTGGGAGAAAAAGCGCAAAAAAAAGGTCAAAAGTGCGTACCCTCAAAGAGGTACAAAGGTGCAGATGCACTAAACCAGAAACCATCCAAGCTCCATCAAATGCTTCCTTTAAATGCTAAACATAATCATAAGGAGTTGGCAAAAAATGGTAAAGGGTCAAAATGTACCCTCAAAGACACAGATCTGGATGCACTAAACCACCGAAATCACCAAGTGACATCAAATGCTTCCTTTACATGTCTAAACATAATCCTAAGGAGTTGGCCAAAAAAGCGTAAAAAAAGGTCAGAGGTCGTACCCTCAAAAGGTACAGATGCGATCTAAACCGAAACCACCCAAAGCGCCATCAAATGCTTCCTTTGCAATGCCCATACATAATCATAAGGAGTTGGCGAAAAGAAGATCAAAGTCGTACCCTCGAAGAGGTACCGGAGATGCAGTACGTAAACCACCCGAAAACCACATCAAATGCTTCCTTTGCAATGTTCTAAACATAATCATGAGTTGGCAAAAAACTGGAAAGAAGATCAAAATGGTCACCTCCAAAGAAATGCATGATGCAAAACCACCCAAAACCACGCCATCAAATGCTTCCATTATAATGCTCATACATAAGGAGTTGGCAAAATAAAATGGGAAAAAAAGGTCAAAATATGCCCTCGAGGTACCGGGTCTGAACTAAACCACCCAAAAATCCGACATAAAATGCTTCCTTTGCAATATTCTAAACATAATCATAAGGAGTTGGCAAAAAAATTGAAAAAAGGGTCAAAAGAGGTCGTACCCTCAAAGAGGTACACAGTCTGAGATGCAAAATACCACCCAACCACCTGCCATCAAATGCTTCCATTATAATGCTCATACATAATCATAAGGAGTTGGCAAAAAAATGGAAAAAAAGGTCAAAATGGTCTCTCAAGAGGTACGAGTCTGAGCACTAAACCACCCAAATCACCAACCGACATAAAATGCTTCCTTTCAATATTCTAAACATAATCATAAGGAGTTGGCAAAAAAATTGGAAAAAAAAGGGTCAAAAAGTGCTATTCAAAGAGGTACACAGTCTGAATGCAAAATACCCAAAATCACCCAAACGCCATCAAATGCTTCCATTATAATGCTATACATAATCATAAGGAGTTGGCGAAAACGTAAAAAAAGATCAAAAGAGGTACCTGGTCTGGATGTCACTAAACCACCCAAACCATCAATGCTTCCATTATAATGCTCCATACATAATCATATAGGGAGTTGGCCAAAAAATGTAAAAAAGGTCAAAATTGATCGTACCCTCAAAGAGGTACAGTACAAATAAAAAACTCACCCAAAACCATGCGCCATCAAATGCTTCCATTATAATGCTCTATACATAATCATAAGGAGTTGGCAAAAAAAAATGGGAAAAAAAGGTCAAAATGGTGCACCCTCAAGAGGTACCTGATGCACTAAACCACTCGAAACCACCACCATCAATGCTTCCATTATGCTCCATACATAATCATAGAGTTGGCAAAAACTGTAAAGGTCAAAATTGATCAGTACCCTCAAAGAGGTACCGTACAAATACAAAATACCCACCCAAAACCTAGCGCCATCAAATGCTTCCATTATAATGCTCTATACATAATCATAAGGAGTTGGCAAAAAAAAATGGGAAAAAAAGATCAAAAATGGTCTGTACCCTCCAAAGAGGTGCACAGGGTACAAATGCACTAAACCATCCAGAAATCACCCGACATCAAATGCTTCCATTATAATGCTCATACATAATCATAAGGAGTTGGCAAAAAAAATGGGAAAAAAAAGTCAAAATGGTTGTACCCTCAAAAGGTACACTGTACAAATGCACTAAACCACCCAAATCACCCAACCGACATCAAATGCTTCCTATGCAATGTTCTAAACATAATCATAAGGAGTTGGCAAAAAAAATTGGCAAAAGAGGTCAAAGAGGTCATTACCCTCAGAGGAACAGGTCTGCAAAATAACACTCAAAATTAAATATTCGACAAAAAACATCCAAATTACTTATCTAATGGAAGAAATGAACATATTATTTTCAGATAGAACAAGAATATCACTAATAAACCGTAGAAAAAAATGCACGAGAAGCATTACCGATGGATTTGTATTTAATACATCCTCTAAAATGGTTGTTTTTCCTCAGCGTTCTCCATCTTCATGGTTCTTTTGTAAAAGGAAATGAGATTTTCAGATCTCTTCACCATTTCGTTTTGCTTGGAAAAACTAACCAACCCTAAATTCTATATTTCTTTTAAATTCCTCCGCTTTTGACGCTAACGGGCGGGTGGTAGAGAGAAATGTATTCTGGCATCTTATCGCCATCGGCGTTTACGGCCGGGTCGCAAAAGCCGTCGTTATCTCATCGTTAATCGGTAAAACGGGAAAAATATCCAGATGTCGTCCATGGATTGGAGTCCAACGTAAAGCTACCGGACTCCGACGTAATATTTTCTCGAGGTCGGGGCGAGCTCGCGCTACTTGGATCGCGAGGCTGGGAGGAAGATGGATGGGAGAGTTCGACCAGAGGCGTGCGGTGAGTGGAAAAAATATTATGTGCGGAGGACTCCTGATGCATCCGGAGTCCGCTGAAATTGTTTCATTTTTTTTTTAAATAAAAAAATAAAAAATGAATGGCTGTGATGCGGACTCCGCACTGTGCAGAGTTCGCACGTAATATTCTTTCGCGTGAGTGGGTGTCTTGTCTGTGGATAGGAATTCTTAGGTTTAGATATTAAGAGGAGTTTATATAGTTAGGATTCTATTTCTTATTTAAGATAAAATAAACTTTAATTTTGATTTGTCATAATTGTATTACCTCCTAGGTAAATTGGATATCAATTTTAGATTATTCTAATATTACGGGCATAGCACGGTATGTTTTGAGATCGTTTGGTTGGCCCGTCAATCAATTTCGCTTCAAAATATCATTATTGCTTCAACGGCTCGATATTGTGACTCATCGGCGGCGCATTCTGTTTGATAGGTTTCGACATTTTGACGCTAACGATGCAATCAATTTTACGAACGAAGATTATTTGGGCACTGTCGCAGCCTCCCGACTCCGATATGCGCGTTGGCGCTTCGACGACCCTCATTCTTGATCTGTCGACCGTCGAATTATGCAATATGTATATTCTGATCAATTTCGATATTTTGAATGCGATAGCAAAGTCAGTTTATCGATCAATGATCATTTCTATCTTTTTTGGTGTCGATCAAGGTATTTTGGGCTTTGATTTGCATAACATCACGTCCATGATTCATTGAATTCTCCAAATTTGCTCTACATTCATTGAATTCTCCAAATTTGCTCTACCTGACTTATAGGAGACATATGGAGGTCAACACTTGCATAAAGAATTTATTATAAAATTATACAAATGTCTCGGCATAGAATTCTTTAAAGCAATTTTTTTTCTCAAAAATCTCTTCTATTCAGAACTTGTAAAGAGTTTCCTAGGTACTTAAAATAGCTATCAACTAGAAAAACTTAGGTAGTTCTTCAGTAAGTGCCAAAGTCTCATTATAGAAATTTTTTTATATTTTCATGCGAGAGTAAAATTAGGTATAGTCCCCAATCCCTCGTTAAGTTTTATAATTTATCTTATATGAGATAGTTAAATTAGTCATTTGCCCAGTCTAAAAATTATTTTTGCCCTTCTTTTTTGCCTAAATATATAAATTTATCTCTCCTCAAAGTAGATGTTAGTTCTGCCCTAATTTTTATGATGCATTGAATCTCAATCTAAATATAAAAGTAGATGGCCAAAACAAGAGATACATGTTGACATTTTAGCTATAACTCAGATCACATCTACTTGATAGGATTTAGTAAAACTCTTGTAGTAACTCTCCTCTGATTTCACTATCTTTTTTTATTTCTCTTTTGGGCTTGATTTATAATGTACTTTTAGTGACACGTCCAATTATAGTCTAAAGCATATTGACTAATGACTAATATTTATATGTAGTATAAGACATTAATTTTCATCATACTTAAATAAAAGTTCTAGTTTTATAGCCTTTTTTTAATAATATAAATTTTCTATGCAACTGTTTTCCGATGTCCACGGTTCTACATGCTATAATTTGCGAACTAAAATTTTAAAATTGGCACTATTAGAAATTCAAAATTGATATTGTTGATGCTCAAAACTTTGATAGTATGCCACACAAGTGCATTATCGATGATTTGAATATCAATAGTAGTTAAGAAAAATTTTTGATATGATCATTGCCCAAACGGACAGCTAATCGTTGGCTAAACTTATCAAATGAGTGTAATGGGCACCCAACTCTTCTCTTCAATCATAAGTTCCACTCCTTGCTCTCTATCTTTTTTTTTTTTCAAGCTAAAGAAGTCATTTGAGCCGTGTTATTATTATTCAGTGTTAATTTATTAGGATCTTATAAATTCGTCGACATTAATAGGTTAGTAAAAGAAATTTAACTTGCTTTTTCAAAGTGTATTTGGAGTGTTCTTTTTTTTTTCGCAAATAATGAAGCCAATATTTGTTTAGTATGATTAGAATTTAGGATTAGCTATTAGAATAATCAATTATTATTATTATTATTATTATTATTATTACTATTATTATTATTATTATTATTATTATTATTATTATTATTAGTAATATTTGCGTGCTAGAGAATTTTATTACGGTAGATCTGAGATTTTCGTGGCAAAAGAATTATCCAACACACGCGAGGAGATATAGAACACGAGGGTTATCATTGGAAAACCCGGCTTAAGGGGAAAACGAGCCTTGCCCGATCAGCAAAACTTTCCGTATGTTCAAAGATCTGGTCCTTGCTTCTGGTTAGAGGAGAAGGTGTTTCTGAAGCGGAAACAATATTCGAGTGTAGAAAAATGATATCGGTCAACTCAACCCAGGGAGAAGTTTCCCAGCGGCGAGGAAGCGATCTTACGGGAGCAACCTCTTGATCTTCTTTTTCTAGTTGATATGGCGCTCATCTATATATTGGTGATATATCAATATTCTCTGAGCTCTTTTCAAATTAGATTCATTCCCCTTGAGAACTCTATAGATTTTAGTATTTGTATAAAACCCAACCACCCCATTGATAAGTATGATCATGAGATTTTATTATTGGTGAATGATGTCTAATTGGTGATCTTGATTCGTTGATTGTGACGAGCCGCCGATCCAACTATAAATATGTCTTTTGGTGACCATATGTGATCCATTTTCAACTTGATCAAATATTATGGATATAATAATATTTATTTGACTCGAAGATAATATTATCGCATTTCTAAAAATGAGATTGTATGATTAATTTTTGGATGATTTAATAATATATATTATTTATTATTATTATTATTATTACATTATTATTATTATTATTATTATTATTATTATTATTATTATTATTATTATCTGTTATGGCTTTTAAACCAATAAAATGAATGCAAATGGGCACCCAACTTTCTCTTCAATCCTAAGTTTCTTTCATTGCTCTCTTTGCATATATATATATATATATATATTGAAGTTAGAAAAGTCGTTTGAGCTAACTTATTATTATTCGGTGTTGATTCATCAGGCTGTCATGGCTTTATAAACTCACCAATGAGTGTAAATAGGCACCCAATTCTTCTTTTCAATCCTAAGTTTCAATCTTTGCTCTTTTTGTATTTTTTTTTTATTTTCAAGCTTGAGAAGTATTCAAGCTGTGTTATTATTATTCAACGTTGGTTCACTGGGATCTTATAAATTTGTCAACATTAAAAGTTTATTGCAATTTTTAACTTATTGTTGTTATTATTATTATTATTATTATTGTTATTATTATTAGTAATATTATTACTGTTATCATCATCATTATTATTATTCTAATTTTTATTATTAATGTTATTGTTAATATTATTATTATTTTGTTTTATTGTGATGATGATTATTATTGTTGTATTTTTTTATCATGGATATTTAAGATGTACTCGATTTTAATTTTTATGTTTTATTGACATCAGTTTTAGTTGATACAGTTTTATCTATTATCATTTTATAAGTAACGCTCTTTAAAAAAAAATTTGACAAAACTAAATTACAACTTTAAATAATATAAAATTCATATTAATATTTATAAATCATCAATAAAAAATAAAATATCAAATTTTAAAGTTCATATTAACATTTATAAGTATGTACTCGTTAAAATTTATAAATGTTATATTAACATTTAAAAAAATATTTTCAAATAATTTATTTAAAGTTTGTACTCATTATTTGTAAAATCCTTTAACATAATTCGGTTGTTTAATTTGACCACTCTAACATATAAAAATGTGTTCTACAATAATTACCTTGATTAATTTTCTCATCAAATTTGATTTAAAATTATTGAGTTTATTTTGAATTATTGAATTCACTTTGAAATTCCTAAAACATAAATTTTGACAAATAAACTATAATTATGTAAATGCAATTTTATGTATATATATATATATATATATATATATATATATATATACATATATATATGTGTGTGTGTGTGTGTGTAAATAGATAATAATTTCTTTCCAATAATATATATAGGCATTGTCGAAGGTTCACCCGTTGATAATTTATATATGTGTTATATTATTGACGTTAGGTTCATTGACAATACTTTTATTTAGAAGATAGAAGATCAATGTCTCCCAGCATTTTGTTGGTTCATCGCATTAGGTACTAAAGAAGTTCACATGCAATTCAGCTATGAAAAAACTCCTTGCTCTGAGGTCCAGAAAGAGATGAAGTTTCTAGTCAAACTCTATCAAATTATGGACAAATAAATCATTGATAATGTTGATTTAGAAAATTTTTAATCTCATTTTATTTAATTAGTTTGTAATAGTATCAATTTTAAAATTTTGGTTTAATTTTGTCAAGTGAACAAGTTGTTTGATTCAAATAAAATTTTAAAATTAACATCTTTAAAATTATTTAACACAATGATACTATAAAAAAATTTAACTTTTGACATTATCGACGGTGATCGTAATCAGTAAAAAAAAAATAATTTTTTTAAAAAAAGATGCTCCAAATGGGTGATGATCGAGCCCATTGAGTGGCTTGTCTGAGTGCTTTGGTTTTTGGTTTAAGCCTCACGAGTAAAAATGAGAACATATTCTCTCTAAAAGCTTATTTCTCCCAAATTATTTTCACATTCCTCTAAGCTCAAAGCTAATTTCTCCCAAATTCATTCCATATTTCTTCAAGCTAGTAAATTTTTTACTATATTATTATTTGGTACCGATTCATCAGAATCTTCTAAAGTCTTGGGTGTTACTGTAGTAGAGAAACTTTTGATCTTGCATTTTGGTATTTAGTGTGGTGGGCTTTATTTTTTTTGCCAAAAATTGAAGCCCAATTTTATTGCTTATGATTTAGCTCAACAAAGTATTATAATTTTTTAGTATTTAAGTTATGCAATATAGGAAATCTTGTTAGATTTGCTTATTGTTATATTTTAATGGGGTAAGAGAATACTATTCCTATTTTTTTAATATTGTTTTTATCCTTACTAAAATTACTAATATTATTATTATTATTAATTGTTTTGTGTTGTTGTTATGAGTATTCTTGTTATTTTTATTATATTTATTAGTTTTGTTATTGTTATTATTATGTATTTTATTATAGATGCTTAGGTGCTTGAGATGAACTTTTAGCTGATTTAGTCATATATAGATTTGCAAGACATGTGCGAGTGTATATACTATTCATATTCAGCTTCTTCCTCATTTCAGACACATGATTCAGAGATTCATTTGTAGTACGTATCTATTATAGAGAATTTGACAGTGTTTTTTTAGTACTCTAATAGAGCAGCAATATTGAGAAATTTGTATAAAGAACTAAATGAGACTACCAAGTCTCAACATGTGAATATAATTGCATGACTACATTTATTACATATTTTAGGATAGGTTTCCTATTAGTGGGCTTACACTTCAAGTCTCATATCCAACTGACATCAATGTGAATAGTGTTGGTTTCAAATATATCTTTCAATTTTCATTTTAAATAGTATTTTACATATATTTCATTCAAAATGTGCTAATTGTTGTTTCAATTATAATTGAAATGGGCATTATATTTGAGAGTTGTGACTATATAGGAATGAGTTTGATAGGCTATAAAATAGCTAGATATGTTGTTTGTTTACTTGTAATTTATTCAATGTATCTTTATGATGTTCTTCTTTTAGTTTGACATTATTTTGGTCTCTTTAGATTACTTGACAAATATATTGGCATCGGATAAAATTATGAGTTGTATACTTGTATACTTCAGGATTTAATGTTTGGAAAGCTAGGATGTTATTAATATGTTGGTGATATGTAGAATAGCACTTATCAAAACGAGTTGCTAAATATTTTGACTGAGTACCCAGATTAGAGTTGGAGTTGATGGAGGCAGATTTTTAGCATGTTAATAATCGTGGGAATGGTGGTGTTGATCGACTACTACCATTGGCAGTATGTCGAGATCTATGATGATAAGAAATCATATGTTATTGCATGTGATGACTCAAGCATAGATGTTGAGATGATAGTAGCACAGTATATGTAGTGGTATCAATCACGGATAATATTATACTTTCTTTAGGCTCCCACAAATCTACCATATATATATTATCCATGGTGCCCCAATGAACGGTGCATGATATGATCTTAAACTTTTTTTGGATAAATACTAGGTTAAATTATTATTAAATACTTATTAATTTGAATCTAATTTACTTTTATAATATGAGTTGAGATAGAGGCAGTATTTCAGTATTAATGGTTATGATTTTAATTTATTATCATTTTCTTCATAACTCTTTTGAAAATTTGATAAAATTCTTCATAACATAATTATTTTTTCTTATTTGAACAATCACTAACATGTAAAAATGTATTGTAAAATTATTATTTTGATTAATTTTTTCATCAATTTTTTTAATATTATTGAATTTATTTTGAATTATGAATTTACTTAATAATTTCTAAAAAATAAATTTCGACTAATAAATAAATTTAATAATATAATATTTTTGATACTATTATTATAACTTAGGTTATTTATTGTTTAGTTATGATTATTTAAAATAAATTTTATTTATAATAAAATTTATTAAATTTATATTCTATTTACATCATTAATTATTATTATTATTATTTTATTTTATTTTATTATTTCCAAAGACAATGCCGATTTTGAAAAATTCGCGTGCTATTTTGTTAAATTAATTTACAAGTGTCGATTTTAAAAAATTTTGTTGCGGCCTTCACTGCATTAGAACTATTCAATCCAGCTAAGTTGTGATTTATTTTCAAAACAGTAAAATTTACATAAACACTCTTGCTAGCTAAGTAATGACACCATTACTTTATTATTATTATTATTATTATTATTATTATTATTATTATATATATATTTATTTATTTATTTATTAGTCGACAATGTCGATTTAAAAAAAATCGCGTGCTATTTTGCTAAATTAATTTACAAGTGTCGATTTTAAAAATTTTGTTACGGCCCTCACTGCATTAGAACTATTCAATCCAGCTAAGTTGTGATTTATTTTCAAAACAGTAAAATTTACATAAACACTCTTGCTAGCTAACTAATCACACCATTACTCCATCGTCTTCCTTCTATATTTATATCCAGTTTCTGTACCTCTGCTCTTACCATACATAAAAATATCCCATCTCCATTCTTCCAATCATCCCTGCTGCAGCGATGGCACGTTTGCTTCCATTACTCCTACTGTCCGCAGCAATGCTCCTCTTCCTCCACCCATCTTCTTGCACCTCCCCACCCCTCCGTGTCATGTTAGTTAATCTCGTACTTTATTATTCAGAAAACTATTTTTCTTGTGTGTGTTTCTTTCACGTTCTGCAACATCATGTAAACCTCACCCCTATGGATTCCAGGTTTTCTAACCTCTCCATAGATGATCGCAACCTGCTTGCAGTTATACGCACCAGGATCCGCACGGCATATATTTCCTCTAGGTTATCGACGTGGCGGACTTGGCCATCGGCACCCCGCCCGTTCCGATCGCCGCCCTCTTTGACACGGGCAGTGACCTCATATGGACCAAGTGTGAGTCAGGCTCTTCTTACGATCCCTCTGCTTCCTCATCGTACTCTTCTCTCTCCTGTGACTCGACCTTCTGCCAGACCGATATCTCTTCCTGCTTCGACGGTAGCACATGCAGGTAATGTTAATGTGTTAAAAACCGGCCTTGGCATTCAATCGGTACTGTTTGTTTAAAATCCGGAATTCAACGGTCCGAACCGCAGTTCAATTCAACGGATGAATCTGTTTTAATTTTAGAAAACTTATACTTTCAATTAAATTATTTAAATATATTAAATAATTATATTTAAATAATAAACTTAATAAAATATATAACTTAAATATTTTCTAAATAAATTTTATAATTTTTAAAATTATTTTTATTATTATAAAAAATTGAATTAAATTAATCATAATATATTCTCTAGATAATATTAAATATGTTATAATCTCATGCTTTAGTATTCTACCTTTCAATAGAGTGTACTATCAAGTTTTCTTTGTGATGTTAACTAAAAAATTAAATATGATGAAAATTATTAATGTTAGGCTTTAAGATTGAGATAAATTTGAATTATATGATGTGATTTTTAATAACATCAAATGAGTTTTAAAATAATATAATATAAGAATTATATCTTAAATATATATATCTTCATTGTAATTTAAAATTTATAATAATAAAAAAAGTAAGAATATAAATTAATAATATTATTTTATAAATATTTTACATATTATATTTTATAAAATTTCTAAATACTTTTTTATATTATAATCTTATATATTTTTATATTATAAATTATATTTATATTCATAAATCTATATTATCAAAAAAATTTAAATGTTAAATATTTTTAACATACATATACCATGATTTATAATAATATTTTTAATTATTTTATATATTATATTTTTATATTAGCATTACTTTACAAGACTTTTAAATAATTTTTTCTTATAAATTATAATTTTAATGAAGTATATTCTTATAATAAATTATATTTATATTTTAATTTTTATATTTTAAATATATTTAATATATATAATTAATTTTATAATATACATATAATTATATCTTATTAAAATTTATATCAATCATAAAATTAATAATTATTAAAAATATTATTTATGTATTTATTTAATTTTTAATAATTTGTTGTCATTTAATTAGATGAATGTTTAATAATTTTGATATTTATTAAATTATTCGGTGCAATTATGGTTGAATCATTGAACCTTGAACTCCTCCCTCTTTCGGTTCAAAATTCATATTTTCATAACCTTGGGTAATGTTATTTGAAGATTCAAAAATTCTAATGTAGTCATATATCAAATACTTAAATTTAAATATTTAATTATCTAATATTTTATTAAGCTTGAAAAATATACATTTTATTTAAAAAAATTAATAATGATAATATTTTTGATATGATATTGAAGATTGAGGTATCGTATATATAAAAAAAAAATAATTTTGTGTTAGATATGTAATACAAAAGAATTATATGATATGTATATAAATCTCCCTATTTTATATCAAGAGTGATTATTTATAAACAATTTTACTTTTTTTAAGATTTATATATATATATATATATATATATATATATATATATATGTGTGTGTGTGTGTGTGTTTATTTAAATCTTATTTATATTAATATAAAAATCTAGATGTTAGATATATAATTATATAAATAAAACTTGTGATGGTATCTTTTAATTGAAAAATCTAATGTGGTAACATCTTCCATTTGCATAAATTTTAGTTAAATTTGTAATAGGAAGTAATCAATGTTATATTGCGAAATCTTATGTGCTATTTTACACTTACAGAAGATTTATTTTTAATGTTTAGAGTTAAATTTGAGTAGAGATATTTGGTGTCAACTTCTTATCCCGAGATTGAATGCTATCGCTCAACATGCATCACACACCATTCGTATGGCTGCTGAGAACGTTTTTTTTTTTTTTTTTTTTTTTTTTTTTTTTTTTGAAGATTTTGAAGTCAGAAAATAAGAGGAAATAATAGGACGAAAACGATTAAATAAGTTTTAGACAAATTTTAAAAAGACGCATATTTCTAAAATTAATTGGCGACAAAAGTAATATTCTAAAATTTTAAATAGTTCATTTTATAATTTTTTATTTCTATAATGAAAGTATTATTATTTTGTTTTTGAATATAAATTTTATAATTAAATTATTATTATATAATTTAAAATTTTTAAAGTTTTATTTTTTAGTAAAATTAATCTAAATAAATTATATATTATAAAATAATTATTAAAAAAAGTAAAAGTGTAATAATATAATCTTAATTAATTATTTATATATTATATAACTCAGTTTTAAAAAATAAAATTGTCAACATTTTTAAATTATTTTATAATCTTGCTACTTTTGTTAATTAATTTTTAAAATATGCATATTTTTTGATATGACACTTAAAATACTATTATAAGACGAATCTTGATGTTAAAATAAGCTAATCAAGTTTAAAGCGGTGATCAAGCTCTTAAAACATTTTGAAAATTTTGGGATATCTAAATTAAATAGCTCTCAAATAAATATGATAATCAATCGGCGTCGACGATGGGTTCAACAAGCCAAAGATCTTATAATTCGACTTCATTTGAGCATTCAAATGCACAAAATACATCATATGATCAAGGGGATCATTTTGAGCCATCGAAGTGGAGTTGAAGTTTTGTATGATTTATGAGACGCCACTCTCCACCTATAAATAACCCTCATTCCTCATAGGGGAGGCCAAAGTGAGAAGGGAGGCAAGAAAGAAAGGAGAGAGCAAAGATCCTCCAGCATTAATCATGCCACTCGACGCCAACCACCGTCGGTGCACGCATCGATCTCGCCGCCGAATTATTATCGTCATTATCATCGCACCACTATCGTATCATCGGCCACAACATCATCGCCAACATCGTCCAACATCGTTATCAACTTCGTTGCCAACATCGTGCCAACTTCGTCGTTTAACCTCCGGCCAACATCACTATTACTATCAACTGTTGTCATTTCTCATATACAATCTATAATCCGATGGGAAGATCTTGACCAAGAGACATGTTTTTCGCTAACGCCATGATTTTCTCTCTTTGAGGTTTTACGAAAAAATGCGGAGTTTTATTGTCATTTTAAATACCTACATGTGCTAGACTTAAAAGAGGCTAAGAACTTTTCTCTACATGATTTTCTACCACGCAACAGTTTTTAAAATTTGCCTGAATATTTTTGTTGATTTTTAAGTGATATGACAGTTGTATAATTTCTTCAGTTGTGAATTCTATATATTTTATTTCGTAGTAAATCAATTTTAATCTTTAGCTCCAATGTGGGCTTTTTAAAATGTTGATTTAAAAATGATTTTAGTAATATTTTTATTAGGATCGACAAGACGTGTTATGCGTTTCTAACAAATTTGCCAAATCTAGGCATTAATTGAATTATATAATGTGCTCGAAGCGGGCCCACAAAATCTTGCCCCAGTCTTTGCTCAAGTAATTCGTAGAAGATTTTCAGAAGACTTGCATAATAGAACATAATACAAGTATATAAATTAAAATAAATAGATTTACATACATTTTATATAAATTTATATATGAAATGATTAATAATTATAATATTTTAATGTGATATTTAAAATTGAGATATATATATATATATATATATATATATATATATATATATATATATATATATATATATATATATATTGAATTATGTGATTGTCTGTAGATCCCTAATTAAATAACTGATATATTATTAAATAATTTAAGGCTTATTATTTAATTAGGTCAGGTAATGGTCATTTAATTTTATATTTAATTAATTTAGCAAATAAATTAAAAAAAAAATTTTGAGTTGATTATGCAACAATTTTTCCACCACCTACTGTGGTTGCATAATGATCGAGGGAATCATGGCCACTGAGACCTTCTCCTTCGACGGAATAGATGTACTTGGCTTAGCTTTCGGATGCAGAACTGGCTGGATCTCGCGTTGTCGCATTTTGGGTATGGGTGGAGGACAACTCTCACTCGTTTCCCAGCTCGACTCGGGAAAATTCTCCTACTGTCTCACTACTTATGGCCAATCCCTCAACAGCCCTCTTCTCTTCGGATCCCTTGCCGCTCCCGATCCTTCTTCTCAATCCACACCCATTATCCAAAACCCTAACAACCCAACTTCTTACTACCTATCTCTCCAAGGAATAACTGCACGACTCTCCCATCCCGAGCTCGCAATTTCATCGGACGGCAGGTGGGGTTTTCATGACGGGACGCCTTCTTCACTATGTTCGGCGGCCTCTGATGTTTTGAAGCAAGAATTTTCAGATTGGGTTGCACTGGTGGGACCTTTGATCTCGCTGCCTCCCGCCCAAGGGTCTTTTCAGCCACCGAACCTGATATTTCATTTTGTGGGCGTCGATATTGATTTGCCGGCAATGAATTATTTTATTAGCGATGGAGGAGGTAGCTTATTGTCCGCAATATTGCACAACGAATTTTTTCCATCTTTGGTAGCTTTCAGCAGCAGAACATGCATATTGCTTTTGATGTCCAAAGCGAGCCGATCTACTTCGCGCCTGCTCAATGTGAAAAATTGTAGGCTCTTGTGATTCGTTGGAGGTTGAATGTGGGGAGTATATGTTAGTTTGGTAGTTTTCTGTTGATGAAGACTCTCTTCATCGTCAAAGTCATTTAATAAAGATGATGTGTTGTATACACCAGGCAATTTATTGTATCTTTTGTTGAGATTAGGCCAATTAAGGAAAATACATGCACCAATATGTTCAAATGTAGGTTGTGGCAACAGGAGGGAATCTCCCGTACTAGACGCTTTGATGCATATGTTATTGTAATTTTCATATTTTACTAAGATTAGCATTGTCTTCTAAGCACCATCTAGTATGAACTTATTGCAAGAAAAGTACAAATTAATGGGAACGAAGGATAATGGTTTGAGCAATGGAATTCAATGTTTCATTTTTTTTTTCCCCCTTCTTCGCTAGGAGCAAAATGTAATGAATATTATGAAGCTATTCATAACTCTTGAAAAAAATGAATGAAACCCAATATTGTGAAAATCTAGCAGGATAACTGACTGAAAAAAAAGAGAAGTTCAAAGATTTAAGATTGGGTCGAAATTAAATAAGTGATATTATAAATATTAAGGTTATTAAATATAATTTAATTTATGATAAAAACATAACTTGTGATAAAAATGGACATTCAAAGCTAATTTCTTGGAAAAGAGCCATCTTTGTAGCAAGATTATTTTAATTTGTTGCACCAAATAGCAGGAGGCAAGAAAAAGATAGTTTATGAGTTACTGTTCTTAGGGTGTAGCGTATGTTGTCTAGTACTACTAAATATCTTATTTAGGAAATAATATTAAGAATGTGATGAGATGATAGATGGATGCATTTGCTAAACATATAAATTAATTCTCGTAAGATAGTGATTCATGTAGAAGTGGCAGCACTATGCAAGCAACAGAATAACTAAAAGAAGAAGTTTGAAGAAGATGAGGATGAGGAGATGAGGAGAAAAAGTTGATTGTGTTTATAAATATTTTTGTTATTTTTATGTCATAATTATTTGATTTGAATTATTTTATATTGTCTTGAAATGAACATTTTTATATTCTATTATTAGTTTAAGTTAATGTTGATGCTATAAATAATTAGGTGTTTTATCTTAGTGCGTCTATGATTGATTATAATGTGATGTTTCGGTTGATGCAACTTATTGCTGAAAAATTAATCTTGATATTTATCGTCGCTAGCCATTCTGGCAGTTTCTAGTAGCTGTTCAATCAAAATTTTTTGGTGAACAATCTGTAAAAAAATTGCTAGAAAAAGTTAATGGGTTTAAATCCAAGAATTTTCTTCGTAAAGACTCATCGAGCTCCATCAATGATTTATATGCAAAAAGTCTACTAGAAATTGCTTTCGATAAAAAAAAGTTATAACATAAATAATCATTGATGTAGGTATTTCTTACGAAAAGAAAACTACTAATAATCTAATAATCCACCAAAAGTATTTTTCACCAATATATTGATGTATTGGGTCACCAGAAATGCCTCATTTTTCTATAGTATTTGATTTTGATAGTTTTTTTAACTAAAGAGGAATAAACTGTTACTCTTAGTAATACATGATAAGACATTCCATAAATTCTATGATAAGAAACTCAAAAAATAAAATGAATGAATTAAGTTTTAATTAGTCATAATTAATCTCAGATGAATCATATTTGATAAAATTTTAGGAGGATCTCAATCTTCAACTAAATATGTGATTTTACTTTTGCACTTTAAGAAAAAAATATTAAGCAAACAAATTTATAATTATTAGATCAGATTCCAAGAAGTAAATTTTAATTTTAGGGTTTTGAGTGCTTAAGAATTTAGTGATCTTCTTTGAAATCCTTTCTAAAATATAAATTTTTTACATTGTTTTGAGTGCTTTCTAAGAAGATTTGAGTAATTTTGGTCCAAATTTTCAACTGTACAATATGTGCACTCCAGGGTGCACTCTATTTTTTTCATATGTAAAGCAATGTGTGCTTCCCAATGATGGATCTAAATGATATTATAAACTATTTTGAGTGAATTTCAAGAGTATTTTAGATGTTTTGTATCAATTTTTCAGGAGTACAATCAAACTCTATGTAATTTTTTGGGATATAAAAGCAATATTAATTATATCTATGATATTATAAACTATTTTGAGTGATTTCAAGAAGATTTGAGTTGAAGTATCGCTTTCTAAAAGTACAATCAATTGAGTGTATTCTTTTTTTTTTCATATACATTGTGTACTTAATTATGAATTTATATGATATTATAAACTATTTTGAGAATTTTCAAGAATTTGATGTATTGTCACCTAAATGCCTCATTTTACTATAGTATTTGATTTTGATAGTTTTTTTAACTAAAGAGGAATAAATCACTCTAGTAATACATGATAAGACATTCCATAAATTATATGATGTCAAGAAACTCAAAAAATAAAATGAATGAATTAAGTTTTAATTAGTCATAATTAATCTCAAGTAAATGAATCATATTTAATAAATTTTTTTAGCAGGATCTCAATCTTATTAAATATGTGATTTTTTTTACTTTTGCACTTTAAAAAAGAAAATATTAATGAACAAATTTATGATTATTAGATCGAGAAAGTCCAAGAAGTAAATTTTACTTTAGGGTTTTGAGTGCTTTTAAGAATTTAGTGATCTTCTTGAAATCCTTTCTAAAATATAAATTTTTTACATTATTTTGAGTGCTTTCTAAGAAGATTTGAGTAATTTTGGTCCAAATTTTCAATGTACAATATAGTGAGTAACTCTATTTTTTTCATACAAAAGCAATGTGTTCTAATGATGGATCTAAATGATATAAACTATTTTGAGTGAATTTCAAGAGTATTTAAGTTTTGTATCAAATTTTCAAGAGTAATAATGTACACTCTAGAGTGTACTCCTTTTATGTAAACATTGTATACTTCATTATGGATCTGTGATGATATATAAACTATTTTGAGTGATTTCCAAGAAGATTTGAGTTGAATAAGTTTCTAAAAGTACAATCTTTTGAGTGTATTCTTTTTTTTTCATATATAAAGCATTGTGTTTCCAATTATGAATTTATATGATATTATAAACTATTTTGAGTACTTTTCAAGAGGATTTGAATTGTTCTGTATCAATTTTTCAATAGTACAATCTGTACACCCTAGAGTGCACTCTTTTTTTCACATATAAAGCATTATGTACTTCCTAATTATGGATCTAGATAATATTATAAACTATTTTGAGTGCTTTTCAAGTATTTTTGAGTTATTATGTATCAATTTTAGAGTACAATTACACTAGTGTACTCAATTTTTTCATATATAAAGTATCATGTATTTCTCAATTATGGATCTGGATGATACTATAATTATTTTGAGTGTTTTCCAAGAGGATTTGAGTAGTTTTGCTATAGTTTTCTAGGAGTACAATATGTACACTCTAGAGTGTGCTTTTTTTTCATATATAAAGCATTGTGTACTTCCCAATTATGGATCTAAATGATATTATAAACTATTTTGAGTGCTTTCCAATATGATTTGAGTAGTTTTGCTACAGTTTTCTAGAAGTATAATCTGTACACTCTGGAGTGTAGTCCTTTTTATATATAAAGTATTGTGTACTTTTCAATTATGGATCTGGATGATATTATAAATTGTTTTGAGTACTTTCCAAAAAGATTTGAGTAGTTTTACTATAGTTTTTCAGGAGTACAATCTATACACTCTAGAGTGTACTCCTTTTTTTTCATATAAAAAACATTGTGTACTTCCCAATTATGAATCTAGATGATATTATAAACTATTTTGAGTGCTTTCCAAGAGGATTTGAGCTATTCTATATGTTTCTAGAGTACAATGTATGCTAACCTGACTTTTTTCATATATAAAGTATTTTGTACTTCCCAATTATGGATCTAAATTATATTATAAATTATTTTGAGTGCTTTCCAAGTGGATTTGAGTTGTTCTATATCATTTTTCTAGGAGTATAATCTGTACACTCTGGAGTGTACTCCTTTTTGTCATATATAAAATATTGTGTATTTCCTAATTATGGATCTAGATTATATTATAAATCATTTTGAGTATTTTTAAAGAGGATTTGAGTAGTTTTGCTATAGTTTTCTAGGAGTACAATCTGTACACTTTAGAGTGTACTCTTTTTTTCATATACAAAGTATTGTGTACATTTTAATTATGGATCTAGATGATATTATAAATTATTTTGATTACTTTCCAAGAGAATTTGGGTAGTTTGCTATAGTTTTTAGGGGTACAATCTATACACTCTAGTGTACTATCATATATAAAGTATGTTTCTCAATTATAGATGTGATGATATTATAAACTATTTTGAGTGTTTTCCAAGAGGATTTTAAGTTGTTCTATATCAGTTTTTTAGGAGTACAATATGTACAGTCTAGAGATTACTCCTTTTTTTCATATATAAAGTATGTGTACTTCCCAATTAAGATCTATGATATTATAAATTTTTGAGTGTTTTCAAGAGAATTTGAATTTTCTATCTTATTTTCTAGAGTACAATTCACTCTAGAGTGTACCTTTTTTTTCATATATAAAATTCCAATTATAGATTTAGATAATATTATACATTATTTTGAGTACTTTCCAAAAGGATTTGAGTAGTTTTGCTATAGTTTTTTAGGAGTACAATCTATACACTCTAGAGTGTACTTCTTTGTTTCATATATAAAGCATTATGTACTTTCAATTATGGATTAAGATGATATTATAAACTATTTTGATTGCTTTCCAAGATGATTTGAGTTGTTATGTATCAGTTTTCTAGGAGTACAATCTGTACACTCTTGAGTGTACTCTTTTTTTTCATATATAAAGCATTGTGTACTTCCCAATTATAGATCTAGATGATATTGTAAATTATTTTGAGTGCTTTCCAAGAAGATTTGAGTTATTTTGTATCAATTTTTTAGGAGTATAATCTATACACTCTGGAGTGTACTTTTTTTCATATATAATGAATTATATACTTCCCAATTATGAATCTAGATGATATTATAAACTATTTTGAGTGTTTTCCAAGAGGATTTGAGTAGTTTTGCTACAGCTTTTCTTGAGTAAAATCTGTACACTCTAGAGTGTACTTATTTTTTTAAATACATATAGATATATAAAGTATTGTGTACTTTCTAATTATGGATCTAGATGATATTATAAATTATTTTGAGTGATTGTCAAGAAGATTTGAGTAGTTTTGCTATAATTTTCTAAGAGTATAATCTGCACACTCTGGAGTGTACTCATTATTATTCATACATAAGGCATTGTGTACTTCCCAATTATGGATCTAGATGATATTATAAATAATTTTGAGTACTTTCTAAGAGGATTTATGATGCAGGGCATCATCGTCACCGTCATCGACGTCATCATCATAAAGTTTAAATGAATGATTTGGCCTTTTGTTATAATTTAAGTTATGTATTATTGGGCTTTTATATTTTGTATATGTCTTGAGTTTATATGTAGCTATTCTTATGTCATGGCCCATGAGTCATTATTATTGCTTTTATATGTATTATTCTTATGTAATGAGTCATGTAGTAGGTATGGAATGAGTGGTAGGTTTGATAATGGTGGTAGTTTGATAGTAGGTGGTGGTATGATAATGGTAGTGTAGTGATGGTGTTAGGTTTGAGTTTGGAGTTAGGTTTGAGTATTCTTAACTCTCCCTTTCATTCCTATAAATAGGAGACTCTTGTAATGCTTTGTACTTGAATTTGGAATGAAAGTTATCTTCTTAAATTTCTTTTACTATTCTTGTGTGCTTTCCTCGAGTGACTGACTACTTGAGTGTGTGAGTTCACAACCCTAGAGAAGGACTTCTAAGGAAGGAACGCGATCTCCACAACGACCTGACGTTGTAGAGGTCGACTTCAACTTATCCCCGCGGGTTATTTTAAATCGTGTGTTAGATCGCTCATAACTTTTCATTTCTTTGCACTTATAAGATTGATCTCTAGTGTGGTTGACATAACTTTAACTAAGATCTTTTCAACTTCACTAAATTCATAATATTGTGAATGTGCTCAATAGTAGTGTGCATTTATCATTACTCTTTGTGAGGATTTAAGAATTATCGTGTAATAAACATCATATCATAAAAGCACTGTCCTACATCATATTTGGTATCGAGCAAGTATGTTTCTTTGGGAACATCTTGTTTAGTATTGAGTTTTATTTTTGCATTAGAGTAATCTTGTAATTCATTTTTAAAAAAAAATCATACAAAATTTTTATCTAATTAAAGCATTTACTTACTTTTAATCGTGTCTTTGATTTCATTACATTATATTTTTTAAAAAAAATTAAAAATTAAAAAATTAATTAAGTATTTGCTTATATTAATATTTTAAAGAATATCATCATGTCAACTCGTAGTGGTCATAGATATCAAGATCAATCCTTAGATGAAAAACATGATTCTATGAATTTTACTAGAAAAAATAGAAAAGCTTACCCTTATGCACCAACAAACCTTTAATGAATTAAAAAAGATTTGAAGCCTTAGAATAAAAGTTGGTAGGCTTACAACACATTCACGTAAAACTAACCCAATCCTAGAACACCAACTTGAAGAGAGAGAAGGTCATCATGTTGATCCTGCTCCTCTTCCTCTCCCACCTCACCCACATTCTCCTATTAGACCGTATCGCCTAGGAACAACTTTAATGAATATCACGAGTTTGATGAGGTACTTCCTCACCCACCTCATCGAATAGGAAGACAATTAAGATGAGATGTTATGCTCATCGAACTCCTTATGAGCATTATCTATTACGAAGAGCCATTACCTAATTTTGTTGCCCCGCGACGTACACTTAGAGAACCTGATGATGATGTTATTCGTAGGGTTAAAATTGATCCACCTACTTTTGATGGTCGACTTGATCCTAAAATTTTCTTAGATTGGTTAGTAGACATGGACCAATATTTTGATTGGATGCCCATGTCAGAAGAAAGACAAGTTCATTTTGCGCATGAAACTAACTACATGCTAAGACTTATTGGTTAATCTCACAAAATATCAACGATTAGGACAACCACCTTCTTGGGATGAAATGAAAGAAATTTTAAAGCAAAAATATGTACCATTAAATTTTCATGATCAACTTATGGATGAAATGACTACGCTTAAACAAGGATCTTTAATTGTTGAGTATATGACAGATTTGATGAATTGATGACCCAGATGTTAGAGAGGATCACCGCACAACAATCTCTAGATTTAGATCTGCTACGAACCGATATGTAATGAAATGATAACTCGAAATTTATTCTCTTGAGGATGCATTTAGTGGCGACAAATTGAACAATATCTTAGATCACAACCTTATGTTTATTCACAACTTCATCTACAAACAACTCTCAATCGTGTTAACCCTCCTACTTTAGTAGTTCCTAAAGGACCCAAAGGAAACAAAAGGAAAAGCTTTAGTGGAAACATCTAGCTCCAAGACTTCTAGCATTACTTGTTTTACATGTGGTAAAATTGGTCACTATGCAAGTACTTGTCCTCGAAACTTACACTTAGATTATGAAAATGAGGATCAACAAAATGAAAATAATGATAATCAAATTGCAGTTGACCCTTGTGAAGAAGCTAGTGATGCGAAGATGCATTAGATGAGTCTCATATAGTTATGTTGTGTGTTAGCAACCCCACAGCTAATAATGATTGGAGGCACACATCAATTTTCCACACTTATTTTAAGAGTGGTGAAAAGACGTGTTAATCATTGATAGTGGCGTTGCATGAATGTTATTGCTACCTCTTAGCTAGGATGAAGCTCACCCTGAGACCCACCCACCTTATAAGGTCGCAGTAGAAGATCTCTATATCTCAACGCTTGTCTTGTACCCATTCAATTAGGAGAATATAGTGATAAAATTTGGTGTGATGTTCTTATGGATGTTGCTCATATACTTTTAGGTAGACCTTGGCTTTTTGATATGGATGTCACAAATTATGGGCGATCTAATACATATGCTTTTAATTTTCAAGGTAAGAGAATTGTCCTAAACCCAGCTAAGCCTAAAGAGGTCACTCCACTTCAACCCCAAAATTCTTCTACCCATCAAAAGAAATCCCTACATATTATTAATAAACGTCAATTTCAACAAGAGATTAATGGGAATATCATTTTGCATTAGTTGTCCTAACCTCAAAATCAACCTTGTGTTAAATCATTTTCATCTGAAGTACGTGAACTTTTATTGGAATATCAAGATATTTGTCCCAAGAACTTCCTAGTGAGCTTCCCCATTAAGAAGTATCCAACATGCCATAGAGCTAATTTATGGATCATCACTCCCAAATTTGCCACATTATCGTATGAACCCAAATGAACATGCGAGAGCTAAAACAACAAGTTGATGATTTATTATCAAAAGGGTTTATTAGGAAAGTTTATCTCCATGCTAGCGCTTCTTCTTACCCCAAAGAAAGATGGTAGTTGGCGATGTGTGTAGATAGTCGTATATAAATAAAATCACTTAAGTATAGGTTTCCCATACCTAGACTTGATGACATGTTAGATATGATGGTCGGATAGTTTTCTCTAAAATTGATCTGTGGATATCATCAAATTCAGAGGTGATGAATGGAAAACCGATTCAAGACAAAAAGATGGTTTGTATGAATGGCTAGTAATGCCTTTTGGATTGACTAATGCTCCAAGTACATTTATAGCAGTGATGACTCATATCTTAGGCCATTCATTGGAAAATTTTTAGTTGTGTACTTTGATGATATTTTAATTTTAGTCAAACTAAGAGATCATGAGAAACATTTTAAGTCTTTGAAGTAAGAAGAAAGACTATATGTTCACTTAAAAAAATGCTCATTTATGACGCCTCTTGAATCTTCTTAGGATTCTTGTGATGGCATCTCTGATCCCTAAAAAAATTAGTATTCAAGAGTGGCCTACCCCAACCACAATTCATGGTGTATGTAGTTTTCATGGGTTAGCCACATTTTATCGAAGGTTTATTCGGATTTAGCACTATTATGGCCCCGATAACTCAATGTCTTAAAAGGAGACTTTGTTTGGACAAAGCCGATGCATTCTCTAAAATTAAAGAACTTTTAACAAGTCCACCGATATTACAAATGCCAAATTTAACAAAGTATTTGAGGTATCATGTGATGCTTTGAGTTGGTATTGGAGGTGTTCTTAAACAAGAAGGTCATCATATTTCTTTCTTTAGTGAAAAATTAAATGAAGCGAGTCAACGATATTCCACATATGACCGTGAGTTGTGTCATCCAAACTTTACGTTATCGACATTATCTTCTTTCAGAATTTATACTTTATTCGATCATGAAGCTTAAATATCTAAACACCCAAAAGAAACTTAGTTCTCCATGCAAAATGGGTTCAATTTCTTCAAGAATATACGTTTGTTCTTAAACATAAATGGTAAGAACAAAGTTGTGATGCCTTAAGTAGAATATGTACATTATTAAATACCATGAGTGTGAAGGTTACTGGATTTGAAAAGGTTAAAGATGATTATCCTAATTGTAAAGATTTTCAACAAATTTTTGAATCTTTGAAATTTGATGTTTCAATTAATAGTCCAGATTATCAAATACGAGATGGCTATCTCTTTCGTGGCACACAACTATGTATCCCTCGATTCATCACTTCAAATTTTCTTGTTGAGGAAATTCATTCGAGGTGTATCGGTCATTTTTGATAAGACGAATAGCTATGATGGAGGATAGGTTCTTTTGGCCTAGTCTTAAGAAAGATGTTGCTTATCATTGCCCAATGTCACTTGCCAAGTAGCAAAAAAGTGGAAAACAAAATTGTGGTCTATACACACCACTCCCAATCCCCACAAACCTTGGGAAGATCTTAGTATGGACTTCATCTTAGGATTACCTCGACTGCATAACGCTTTTGACTCTATTCTAGTAGTTGTTGACCAATTCTCTAAAATGGCACACTTCATTCCATGTTATAAGACATCGATGCCTCACATATAGCGACAATTTTCTTTCGCGGATATAGTTCGCTTACATGGACTACCTAAGACAATTGTATCTCGATCGTGATGTAAGGTTTATGAGCTATTTTGGAAAACTTTATGGAAAAAGCTTGGCACAAAACTCTTATTTTCTACAAACTTATCACCCTCAAACGATGGACAAACGAAGTTGTTAATAGAAGCTTAGAAATTTACTTAGTGTCCAAGGACCGATCATACTACTAGTTGGGACCTAGTTCTTCCTACGAGAGTTTGCTTATAAGCTTCAATTAATAGGTCAACCGGTATGAGTCCTTTTCATATTGTAACTGGTTATGATCCAAGAAAACCAATTGATCTTGTTGAATTGCCTGTAACATATAGGTCTAGTGCATTTGCATCTTCATTTGCACAAAGCATGCATGATTTACATCGTGAAATTCAACAAAAACTTACTCTGAGTTATGATAAATATAAAGCTAATGTTGATGCACATAGACGATATGTAAAATTTAATGAGGGAGATTTGGTTCTTGTTAAAGTTAGACCTGAGAGATTTCCAACTGGAACTCTTAAGAAATTAACTCTCAAGAGATCTGGTCCTTATAAAGTTGTAAGAAAGATAAATGATAATGCTTATGAAATAGATCTTCCAATGAATGCTGGAATTTCTCCAATATTTAATGTATCGATTTAACGTTGTACCATGGGCAAGCCATGACATATTCCTATTCTCCGCAAATAAATGTACATGCGGTTCATACTTCATCATCGACTCTATACCATCTCGCCGCTTAAGATCACATCGCCCGATCAAATTTTAGAAGACCGATTATCATCACATCTGATGGAGGCACTCAAAGGTTTCTCATTCGTTGGAAAGGTCTTTCTCCACTTGAAGATTCATGGCTTACATTTGATGAGTTACATCAACTAGACTCACAATTATTACAAGAGTACTTTTCATTCTCCGAGGAGAATCCTTTAAAGTGGGAGTGTCACGAGGCATCATCGCCATCACGTCGACGCCATCATCATAAAGCTTAAATGAATGATTTGGCCTTTTGTTATAATTTAAGTTATGTATTATTGGGCTTTTATATTTTGTATATGTCTTGAGTTTATATGTATTGGGCTATTTCTTATGTCATGGCCCATGAGTCATTATTATTGGGCTTTTATATGTATTGGGCTATTCTTATGTCATGGCCCATGAGTCATGTAGGTATGGAATGAGTGGTAGGTTTGATAAGTGGTGGTAGGTTTGATAATAGTGGTAGGTGTAGTTATGATGGTGTTAGGTTTGAGTTTGGAGTTAGGTTTGAGTATTCTTAACTCTCCTATTCATTCCTATAAATAGGGAGACTCTTGTAATGCTTTGTACTTGAATTTGGAATGAAAGTTATCTTCTTAAATTTCTTTACTATTCTTTTGTGATTTCCTCTTGAGTGACGACTACTTGAGTGTGTGTGAGTTCACAACCCTTAGAGAAGGACTTCTAAGGAAGGAACGCGATCTCCACAACAGGACTATTTGTAGAGGTCGACTTCAACTTATCCCCGCCGGTTACTTTTAAATGCTACTGTTAGATCGTTCATAACTTTTCGCTTATTTCTTTGCACTTATAAGATCTGGATCTCTAGTGTGGTTGACATAACTTTAACTAAGATCTTTTAGCTTCACTAAATTCATAATATTGTGAATGTGCTCAATAGTAGTGTGCATTTATCATTACTCTTTGTGAGGATTTAAGAATTATCGGTGTAATAAACATCATATCATAAAAAGCACCTGTGTCCTACATCAATTTAACTATAAAGTTATACATGTTTTATAGATTTTCATAATATGTGTGTGTGTGTGTGTGTGTAGGTGAATGGGCCAAAACATCGGAGCAATGATGTAGATGTTATATCTCATTAACCAATTATAGGCAAACTCCTTAGCACCATTATTCATAATGAAAAGAAGACATGAACTATATTGTGATTATGCACATCAAACTCGATTCAGTGTTTGAAAGGATCATGTTAATTATTAGTCGAACTCGAAGAATTTGAAATCAAAAAATTTTTTATGTGCAAGAGAAAATTTTAAAAAAGATCTCAATCTAAACTGCTCAATGAAATTTCAGAAAACAGATACTATGATCGATTTTCCTATCATGATTAGATTTTTTTTATTGATTTAGATGGGAATTTGAAGGTTAAAAAAATTATAGAAAATTATAAGCATTCATTAGCAAAGTTGGGAGATCAACATCTTCTAAGATCTTATAGAAGAATCAGCGAAGAGAAGGCGGTTGTGTTAAAGTCAATGATGAGGTCGGAATTAGAGCAAGCGATGCAAATTATTTTAGTGAAAAAGTTAATGAGTGAAGAATGTTGGCTTTACAAAAAGAGATACTTTCAATTATATTCAAAAAGGAAGAAGAGCAAGGATTGCGAATGGTGATACTAATGCATTAATATAATTGTTTAAAGAAAGGTAAGCGAAAGATGGAATGTTTGCATGCGATGTCCAAATTGATGAGTCAGATAGCTTGGTGAATTTTTTTTGGAGTGATGGCATGTCAAGGATGTATGAACTATTTTAGAGATGTTATAATTTTTTTATACAAGTTATCGACTCAAAAAATATAATCTAGTTTGTGCACCTTTTGTTGGAGTCAATCATCATTGGAAAAATATTTTATTTATAGTAGTATTTATATTTGAAGAGACAATTGAGTCATTCACATGGCTATTCAAAATATTTCTCTGTTTAATAAATGAGAGGCATCCTATAACAATATTCACTAATCAAGATCAAGCAATGACGAGAGCCATTAAAATTGCATTACCTCATACTCGTCATAAGTTGTGCCAATGATATATTTCTAAGAAAGCTCATTCAAAAGTATATTGCTTTAATAATAATAAGAATGTACAAAGTCTCTTTTATACATGCATGAGTAATTGTTATTTAAAAAAAGAGTTTGAACATGCTTGGTCTAAGATGCTAGAAGAAGGGAATTTACAGGATCATGCTTGACTAGCTGAGCTATATAGAATTAGAAGTAACTGGTCTACCACATTTAATAAAGATTCATTTTGCATGAGTATTTTAACAATACAACACACTGAGTCCACGAATAATGTAAGTCATAAAATCTCTAAACCAACAAATTCTATCATCGATTATCTTTTGAGATTGGAGAAGGTTATCGACACGTAGCGATGAAATGAATATGATGAAGATTTCAAATGTAACCAGTCGACATTTGTTCTGGTTGTTAGAACTAGTCCTATATTGAAGCAAGCTTTTATGCTTTATATAAGAAAGCTTTACACATTTTTTGAAGAAGAATTTTTGCATGGAGTTGGTAGACTAGCAGCAAATGTCTCCGATGAAAATCATATGAAATATTTGAGAAGAAACTTAGAGAATAATAGTATTTCAAAGATATTAACTGTTCATTTGGACAAGACATGTCTGAATATAACTTATAGTTGTAAAAAATTTGAAATTATGGGATTACTTTGTGCCATTAAAGTTTTGAGTCAAGAAGATAGTAATTGAGAAGTATCTTCTTATGATGATCTTTTAGAGCAAAGAAGGATATATACTTTGACAGTGCTTTCAAAGACTTAAAAGATTTGTAAGTTAAGAATGGTTGTCCTACTAGCATCATTTTTCAGAATGACATCAGTAGATATTCATATCAAATAAGCACCATAGCACAAGGTAATAGGGATGCTAGCAGTATATTCTTTAAAGAAATTATCTGATGATATTGATTCAAACAAAGAAGAAAAGGAAGTCTACTATAAGAGATTCCAATTGTAATAACTTACTGAAGAACCAACTAAGATGAGACCGAAGGGTGTTTTTAATGCAAGATTGAAAGGATATTGGGAGAGAAATAGGAAAGTAAGAGTATTTTTCTACCAGATTTTAAAATTATATTCTTCAATTATTACTGTGAAATTTTACCCATTATATTTTTTTTGTTACAGAGAGAAATGAACAAGTTGCAACAGCTGGAGAACATAGAGAGTCACCCATTACAACACATTTTTTCTATAATACTAGAGTGCTTTTCAAAGGTATGCAAAGTATAATACTTTATCTCTACTTTAAAATTTTAAAAACTAACATGATATTTTTATATATCAGGAATTTCACTCAAGCTCAATAGTAAGTCAGCCGATAGAATGATGCACCAAAATGATGATGGACATTATTAGAGGGAAACATTATGATGCATGAAACAAAGAGTCAAATATTTTTTACTGCTACTTTTTATGTTTAGTTGACTTTCCAAATTTTTTATGTTCATATTAATTTCTGATTTTTTAGTTCAATTTGATTGAAAGTATTTAACCCCATTGTTACTGGATTATACTTTGAGTTATGCATTCATGTTTTCTTACTATACTACATTTGTATAATTGTTTGTAGCCATAAAATCCAATATATTGCATAAATTGAAACTGTAATATCCTCATAATTAATTTCTAGATTTAGAACAGGTCAAATTTCTCCTATAATATGCAGTATACTATAGAGTGTAGTGATTGTACACCAATGTATAGCCTCAGATGACATCAGAATGGATGCATTCCAGCTTTAATAATAATAACAACAATATAAAACCTAAAAAACATATCAAATTACTACTATAATATGAAGTACACTCTATAGTGTATTAATTGTACACTAGTGTACATCGTAAAATGACATTAGAATGGATGCATCCAAGCTCCAATAGCAACAACAATAATATTAAACCTTATAAATTGTACTCCTAGAAAACTAGACGAAAAATAAAAATTACTCTTGAAATGTATTTCAAAACAACATATAATATCATTTAGAGCTATTAGAGTACACCATGATTACATATAAAGAAGGGAGTACTACAAGAGATTATTCCTTGAAAAATTATAAAAAAAAAGAAGCTCAATTACTCTTAAAATGCTTCAAAATAGCATATAATATCATTTAGAGGGATAGTTGGGGAGTACACCATGACTTACATATAAAAAAAGGGGAGTACATTCTAGAGTATACATATTGTACTCCTAGAAAAAATGGTCCAAAAAAATCTTATTTCTTAAATACTCAAACAATATATAATATTATTTAGGCCATAGTTGAGAGTACATCATGATTTACATAAAAAAGGGACTACACTCTAGTGTACATTGTACTCTAGAAAATGGTCCAAAAGCTCAATTACTCTTGAAATGCACTCAAACAACATAAAATATCATTTAGAGCCATAGTTAGTACACCATGATTAACATATAAAAAGGGAGTACACTTTAGAGTGTAGATTGCACTCCTAAAATAATTGTCCAAAATTTTTCAATTACTCTTGAAATACAGAAAGTTCATAATATCATTTTGAATATCATTTAGGAGTACACTATGATTAACATATAAAAAAAAGGAGTACACCATAGAGTGTAGATTGTACTTAAAAAATGATCCAAAATAACCCAAATCCTTTTGAAATCACCCAAAATAGTATATAATATCATTTAGATCCATAATTGAGAAGAACACTTTACATATCTAAAAGGGAGTACACTCTAGAGTGTACGATTATACTCTGAAAAATAAATATAACAACTCAATTACTCTTAGAATGCTTCAAAATAGTTTATAATATCATTTAGATCCATAATTGGGAAGTACATAGTGTAAAAGTTTAAAAAAAAAAGGGCAGTACACTCTAGAGTGTATAAATTGTACTCTTAAAAATCTGATATAAAACAACTCAAACACTCTTGGAATTCACTAAATATAGTTTATACTATCATATTGATCCATAATTGGTGAGTACACATTGCAATTTTTTTAAAAAAGTACAATACACTATGGAGTGTACAGATTGTACTCCTGAAAAACATATACAAAATAACTCAAACACTCTTGAAATTCACTAAATACAGTTTATATTATCGTATTGATCCATAATTGGGGAGTACACAATGCAAATTTTTTTAAAAAAATACATTACAATTTAGAGTGTATAGATTGTACTCTTATAAAACAGATACAAAATAATTCAAACACTCTTGAAATTCACTAAATATAGTTTATGCTATTATAATGATCCATAATTGGGGAATACAGGCAAAAAAAATTTTAAAAAATGGTAGTACACTCTAGAGTACATAGATTGTTCTCCTAGAGAATAGATACAAAATAACTCAAATAATATTGAAATTCACTTAATATAATTTATATTATCATATTGATCCATAATTGGGGAGTCCAGAGTGCAAAATTTTAAAAAAAATAATAGTACACTCTAGAGTGTACAGATTGTACTTATGGAGAATAGATATAAATTAACTAAAACACTCTTGAAATTAACTAAATACAATTTTTATTATCATATTGATCCATAATTGGGGAGTACACAGTGCAAAACTTTTTTTAAAAAAAGGTAGTATACTTTAGAGTGTACAGATTGTACTCCTAGAAAACAGATACAATATAACTAAAATACTCTTGAAATTCACTCAAAATAGTTTATAATATCATGTAGATCTAGAATTAGTGAGTACATAGTGCTTTACATATGAAAAAAAGGAGTGCACTCTGAAGTGTAGAGATTGTACTCCTGAAAAATTATTGCAAAACTACTCAAATCCTCTTGGAATGCAATCAAAATAGTTTATAATATCATAATGATCCATAATTGGGGAGTACACAGTGCAATAATTATATATAAAAAAGATAGTACACTCTAGAGTGTATAGATTGTACTCCTAAAAAATAGTTATAAAATAACTCAAATCCTCTTGGAAAGCATCCAAAAAATTTATAATATCATATAGATCCATAATTGGGAGGTATACAATGCTTTACATATCAAAAAGGGAGTACACTCTACGTAAGAAATATAAATAAAAAATTATCACATACTTCTCGAATTCAGCTTATTCTATAAAGATATGTACAGAAAGATATATAAAAAATTATCTGATACACATTTGGGGTCTAATACATATAAACAGCCCCTCTCAAGAACTCAAATTTTTATATTTTAGTTATTTCATATTCAAACAGCATACACAAACTCGCTAAAAAAATCATCTTCTTTGGCCAATCTTTATGCTTGACCTAGTCCCCTAGAGTAGAGCTATGACTGTCTCCATATATTTGCATACAAATATGCCACAGTTGAAGTTATTATCTTGGGCTGGTTTACCTATGACCACATCAACTGGCCATTCCTCTATATTGGTCTCAAAAGCATCGCCAACATCTTTGGCAAGTAGTTTAACCTACATATGCACCAAATTAAAGCCAAAAAGTTAGTTATAAATAATGCATTTAAGGAAAATCTAAATAAGACAAGTATTCTTACAATATCAGGATTGAAAGCCCTATGAAGTGGGTTTGGTAATGAGTTATAAAACAACTATTTCTTATTTTTTAGATGTCCCACGAGTAGTATCGAATGCTGATTATTGATAATTGGAATTAGGATTAGCTCAGCTCTAAAAATATTGTCTCTATTGATATGTTATATAAATATTTTGCTTTCTTTTTCATAGCCAATTTTGGCATAACTCTAAAAGAATACAAAGTAAGGTAAAATTAAGTAGTTTATCACTATAAATTATTTTGAAGGCATCTTATTACCCAATACAGCTTGCATAAACTCACTAAGTGTAGACATGAAATGTATATATGAGACATATAACTCAAGACAAATCTTTTTTTTTGGCCAAATACCAAGGCATCAATATGTACATTAGACAAATCTGATCCGTCAATAATTCATTAATTTGGCCAATGCTAATCACGATATTGTCGACAGAGATAACATTATCACTCCTGCATGTGAGCAATTTGAACTAAAGGGGTTTTAATTGAAACTAAATCAAATATATTAAGTTTTTCCTTACTTGTCACAAAATCGTGTGCAATATGTGTCAATAAACTCTAACATTGACTTGGGTATAACATCTCTAGATGAAAATTCAATAGTCTTCACGCTGAGCTAATAAAACTCCTTCTTTATGGGGTTGAATTTAGTTTGATTTAAAAAAGAAGCTTGTTAAATGAATGATATCTTATCATTCGCCTCAACAATAATAATAAATTGTAGGTTGTTCCATTGTTGGAACTTCTTCTCGTCTTCACTATAAACTAAATGAAATCAATCTCATTAGATTGAAGTAGTGTAATGGAAAAGAAACTATCTCTCCACTTCTAGCCTCGGTGTACAACAAGCTTTGCTACACTCTCTTCTTGTACACTCTAGTAAATAGGGATGAGATCATTTTCTATATAACCTCTCTCCTTAACAAAGACGAGCTATAGTTCCAACTGAAGGTTGAGAAATATCATTTTGTGTTGTCTGGGCCTTGTATTCAATCAATTGCTTGCCCTTCATTGATGTAGTTTCCAGAGGCACCTCTGGATGCCTGTCCTCAGTGGTTGCCCCAGTAATAGCTTCGTCAGCAGCTCCTGTAATAGATGGACTTTTCTATCCACAAACTCTCTCTTTAATGATAGTAAGCCTTGCATCACTATCAACCATTCTCTGAATTATTGTGGCCTCAAAATATGGCAATCTATCCTCCAAGGCCTTGATTAAAGAAATTGTCTTATCAAAGACTATCTAGGGGTGGGATCGCTAAATGCATATGAAGGAGGAGAATATCAAGGAGAGATGTAAGGAGATCCACGTTCCTTGGACTTGGACTTGGACTCTGCATCACTGAGATGGCTATGGAATTGAGGAATATTTCAAGGAGCATGGTCTCTCCTCTGTTATGTCTTCAAATGATTGGAAGACCTATGGTACATAATTAAGAAAGCTTGAGATTTTTGAACAAAAATAAATCAAATTTGATGTAATTAAAATAAATCTATTTAGGATTACTTGATCTCCTTCTAAACTACTAGTTGATTCCTCTATACATTTAATTATTTTCCACCGTAACATGCAAGGCTTTGCAACATGAATGGTGAGGCTTATCACTCTTCTGTGCTCCAAAAATTAAATCTGCATTAAAGAAAAAAGTATGCTAGCTTGAATGCTAAATAAAATATAAATAAAAAGTAGCACATACCATGAAGAGAGTGACAAAGCCACTCATGAATGTGCCTTTACATCAAAATTTTGATGTAATCACATTAAATTGTGAAAGCAGAAATTTCATTATGGCTTATGGCAAGTTGTAATAAAAAATATGTCTATATTGTCACCATAGGAGATCGGTCTAAAGGCACTCTATAATTATGATAAATAAAAAATAGATTTGTAATATAAAAATTTATATACAACTTCACAAATTACGTTGAGGTGATCGGACATGTAACAGTCTCAATTTTATTTTTCACATCTATTGAATTGGACTTTGATAATGGTGATTTCTGTCAATTGACCTTCTCCTCTCTATTTGGCATCCCTATGATTAAACCCATCTCATCAGCTGTGAAATGAAGGTAGTGGCCACCAACATAGATAGCCTATTTTTCAATATTCCAAATGACATGATCGAAGTCATGGCAAGATGATCTTGTTGAATGGTAGAGATTTTAATGAAATGATAAATGTGTAGCCTTCTCAGAATTTCAACCACTTCCTTAGTAAAATGTTCTGAAATAGAATCACATAATGCTCTGAATGTGGATGGCGACGAAAGTTATCCATTTGGCGACATTTTATGCTTCAAATGAAAAGTGAACCAATGAGAACATTATAACTAGATTAAAATCCTAGAAATTGAGAATAACTCAAAAAAATATAGAATAATTTATAATATCATATAAATTCATAATTATGAAGTATATAATGATTTACATATCAAAAAAAGGGAGTATACTTTGGAGTGTATAGATTGTACTCCTGAAAAACTAGATCAAAAGTCCTCAAATCTTCTTAAAAAGACCCAAAACAGTTTATATTATCATAATGGTCCATAATTGGGGAGAACAAAGTGCAAAACTTATCAAAAAAAAAGGTAGTACATTCTAGAGTATACAGATTGTACTTCTAAAAAAATGGCCCAAAACTAATCAAATACTCTTGGAATGGACTCAAAATAGCTAATAATATCATATAGATCCATAATTAGAGAGTACACCATGCTTTACATATAAAAAAAGGCAGTATACTCTAGGGTGTACAGATTCTACACCTGAAAAAAATGGCCCAAAACTAATCATTTTTTCTTGGAATGGACTCAAAACAGTTTACAATACCATACAAATCCATAATCGGGAAGTATACAATGCTTCACATATCAAAAAAAAGGGAGTACACTCTGCAATGTACATATTGTACTCTTGGAAAATTGGACCAAAAGTCCTCAAATTCTCTTAGGAAGCACTAAAAATAGTTTATAATATCATATAGATCCATAATTGAGGAGAACAAAGAGAAAAACTTATCAAAAAAAAGGCAGTACACTTTAGAATGTATAGATTGTACTCTTGGAAAATAGATACATAATAACTCAAATTCTCTTGGAAAGCACCAAAATAGTTTATAATATCATATAGATCCATAATTGAGAAGTATACAATGCTTTACATATAAAAAAATGAGTATACTCTGGAATGTATAGATTGTACTTCTGAAAATCTAGATCAAACTACTAAAATCCTTTTGGAATACACCCAAAATAGCTAACAATATCATATAGATCCATAATTCAAAAGTACACCATGCTTTACATATCAAAAAAATGCAGTACACTATGGAGTGTACATATTATACTCTAAAAAATGGCCCAAAACTAATCAAATATTCTTTGAATGGACTCAAAACAGCTAATAATATCATATATATTCATAATTGGGGAGTACACAATACTTTATATATCAAAAAAGGGAGTATACTCAAGAGTGTACATATTGTACTCCTGAAAAAAATACTCCAAAACTAATCAAATTCTTTTCGAAAGCGTCCTAAATTATTTATAATATCATATATATCCATAATTGGGGAGTACATAATACTTTACATATCAAAAAAGATAGTACACTATGAAGTGTACAAATTGTACTCCTGAAATGTGGACCAAAACTACTTAAATCCTCTCGTAAAGCAGTCAAACAGGTTTTAATATCATATATATCCATAATTGAAAAGTACATAATGCTTTACATATAAAAAAAAAATAGTACAAATTGTAAAAAATGATGTTATTTGACCTCACCATCAAAATAATTTAAAATAGATTAAAACATAAATTTGATCTTTAAATCTCATTACATTATTGTATAAATATGAAATAAAGTAGTATACTCTTGACTAAATGTATTGAGCTAAAAACTCTAAACTTCATAAGAGTAATTTATAGAGTATACTAGGATATGAGATAATAGTCAAATGTGACAACTCTAAAACCTCTAAAGTTCACGAATGACTGAAATAATATCTTATGGAGTAGTTTCGATGGAGAAGATGAGATAGTATCTCGATTTTTAATGTCCAAGAATTAGCACAATCTTGGAGGAATGTTGGATACTACATGAATGAACATAGTACACAAAAAAAAAAAAAAAATCTAAATTTATCCTTAAAGCGACATGGAATCCGTTATTTTAAGTGTCAGTCATCACATTAACGACATCGAGTCCATCGTTACTATCAGGTGAAAGTCTAAAATTTATATATTATGTTTCTTCATATGTCCAAATTAACGCTCGATGCGAGATACCTTGTGTTCCGACCTAATATTTTCTCAAGTCCAATGCCAATGCAATTAGTCACGGTAAACAAGTTGGTGGCGCCACCACATTAGAAAAGTTCATCCTTGAGTTTTAATTTCTTACATGAGTCATGACTATTAATTACATATTTTATTTATTTAAAAAAATTTAAAAGGAAATTTCTGTAATTTTATCACGCTTCTACTCAGAGGTCGACGGAACCATGGCCACTAAACCTTCTCCTTTGGCAACGACCCCGCTTAACTTTGATGCGAACTCGTAAGGATCCGCACGATGTTCTCGGTATTTTGGGTATGGGTGGAGTCTCACTCCTTTTAAGATTCTCCCTCGAATACTCACGGAAATCTCACCACTGTTTCCTCGGATCTCAGGGTCCCGATCCTTCTTCTCCACGAATCGTCCAAAATCCAAACATCCCAACTTATTACTACCTCTAAGGAATGGCAAAATTTTAAACTAAACCGATTAGTGATTTAATTAGCTAATTAGGGATAAATGTAGGATCGGCCGACTGATGTTTAACGTCACGATCAATCTACTTTTTTTTTTAAAAAAAAAGATCTTTTTTTTGCAACCAAGAGTTTTCAATTTACGGTGCAAAGATAATGAAAATTCTACAACTTTCATGTGACAATGTAGCCCGCTTGAGCCGCTAAAATGTGTGAGATGTGAAGTTAAAAAAATAATAATATTGATGATTTAACTTTTGGTCACCATCGCTTGTCGAATTTTTTTAGCATCGTTGGAAAGATAATAACAAATTTTACAACTTTATGTTGATAACTTTGACGATCAGCGATTTTTTCAAATGTACTTTTTTTTTGTTTAAAATCTTTGAAAAAATTTGACGTTGCAATAAATTAAAATATTACGGATCTCGCTTGTGTAATCTTAACACAATGCTTGTTGAATACATATGATTTTTTGATAATATTAAACATTGTAAGTGTGTTAATTTTTTTGCAGATGTAAATGTGAGTTAACCAAATAAAACTAAATTGCCAAACAAAATGTAATTGTCGTCAAATCAATAAGTGGACATAAAAAAAAACGATACTATTATTGACATAAAGTGATAAAAAAATACAACATTGCCACATGTCTCAGGTGGAATCATCGCTCCATGTAATGGTGGTCGACCTCATCACGAAATGATGCCGACGATCCTCCCATTCTTTGCGGTCCGAGACCGCAGAATCATTATTATGTATAAAATGCTCCTCGTGACTCGTTCTCGAGTAATCGACCGATCTCATCGTATGAGATGGTTCTGCGCTCTTAAATCATCTCGCCGAGTCAATATATAATCATCCCTCATCACTACTATCTCCATATAGCCAGATTCAACATTTACATCGATGGTGGGTACACATCATTATCTTGTGGGTTCAACATTTGGCAGCTTGCATGATATTCATTTTCCTCGCCGCATTTCATATCTCCCCTGAGTACTTATCCAGGAGGTGGTGTTATGTAATCTATCGATCCCACCACTGATGCTCTTCAGCAATCATCCACGGGAAGTTGCTCGATTCAACATACACCACAAGAGATCAACATGTTGCATTAATAATATCACAAACTTCATCATCAATGTGTAAACAAATCCATAACAGAAAATGACCCACCGATTAAGAGAATCTTGATGGATCTAACTAACACAACTTTTCTCTCAGAATTCCTCAAATTTAATCCGTGGAAACTGATTAACTAATTCTCCCACCAATATATGTTGGAATGAACTCATCACTTAGTTCATAATAAAGAACAATAAATATTATTCAACTCATCACAACTTGTAAAACTAGTATTGAATGCTACCTATTATAATAAAAAATTCGATTAATATATGACAAAGATTTATCAAATATACATTCAAATAACTCGATCCTAATATTTCACCTAAACATGTAATCCAAATAATATGATAAATAAAATCCAAATCAATCATTCTCTTTTTTGAAAGCAAAATAAAACATCCCTAAACTACATACATAATTCCTAAATAAAATAGAATTGCACAAAAATTAAGCTTTCCTACATAAAAATGACAATTTCGATGTATCACGATCTCTAAACCCTAAACTAAACTACACATACACATTTCCTAAAAAAAATAAAACATTGCCAAAAATGAAGTTTTCCTACATAAAAATTATGACAATTTGATCGATGACATCACCTAAACCCTAAATTAAACTACACATACACATTTTAAAAAAAAAACGCTAAAAATGAAGCTTTAAATAAAATTAAATTTTAAGATCGATCTGATCTCATAAACCCTAAAATTAACTACACATACAATTCCTAATTTTTTTCTAGATAGATAAAAAAAATTTAGTTACTAGATCCACCATATTCAAGGAGAGACTACTTTGTTCTAAATAAATAATATGATTCATATTCTCATAATGATGCTATTAACCAAACAAAATGGCAAGAACAACTAGTGATTTTTGAAAACCCTAAATCAAATCTATAATTTATCTACAGATCTCTATTAATCATAACAATTAGCTAAACCAACCATAAACACATACAAAAATACATTTCTTCTTTTGGGGTTAGAAATAAAAATTAAAATAAACCTTCCAAGTTATTTTCCTGTGCGACTTCTCTCGGCAATTACTTGGCGGGACTTTGGCCACAGGTGGATCCCGAAAAGATTTAACTTAGATCTGCAAGGAGCAAAAATAAAAGAACAAAATCTGGCCGAGAGCTTCTCGGTTTTCGCAAATTAGGCCACCTCCTAAATCCCTAAATTAGGAAGATCCAGCGTCACTACGACTCCTAAGCCTATTTTGTTAATTTTTATCCCCAATTAGCTTAAATACTAATCGTTTTAGTTTAATTTAATAACCGTGGTACCACTCTGCTCTCCATCCCGAGCTCGCGTTTGCAATTTCTTCTGACGGAGAGGCGGGGTTATCATCGACTAGGGCACCATCACTCATTTGGTCACCTATGATGTTTTGAAGCAAGAATTTTACAGATGAGGTTGCCTGTGGCAACGGGTGGCACCTTTGATGCTTGCTCTTTCCGATGTCTTTTCAGCCACCAAAGCTTATATTTCATTTTGAAGGCCGATATTGATTTGCCGGCAAACAATTATTTGATTAGTGATGGGGATGGCAGCTTGCCTAGCTATACTGCATAGCGACCAAGATTTATCCCTGTTTGGTAACTTTCAGCAGCAGAACATGCATATTGTTTATGACGTTCAAGGCGGGACGATTTTCTTTGCGTCTACCCAATGCGAAAATATGTAGGCTCTTGTTCTTCTTTGGAGGTTGAATGTGGGGAATAAATGTTAATTTGATAGTGATGACTCCCTTCATCGTCAAAGTTATTAATAAAGATCGATGTGTTGTATACGCGAGAGAATGTATCGTGTCTTCTATTGAAATATTATTGTAATTTTCTTATTTTAGTAAGATTAGTATTGTTTACTGCGCACTATATACTACGAACTGGGTGCAAGAAAGGCAGAAACTTACTGGGAACGAAGGATAATGGGTTGAGCGACGGAGGTCAATGTTTCAGTTTCTCTCTCCTCTCTCTCTCTCTCTCTCTCTCTCTCTCTGTCAGTCTGTCTTCCCTAAGACCGAAGTGTAATAGAAAATTTGAATTTGAAGTTATTCATAACTCTAAAAAATGGAAGAACAATCAAGATTGTGGAAAATGGATTATATTGAAGTTGAATGGGCTGACTGATATAATAAATGTTAATTTATTTAATATAATTTAAATAATATATTAATATTAATATGTGAAATTGATAGAATAAAAAATAAATATAATATATAAATAAATAATATTTTTAATAATTATAAATTGAAAATTTATATAAAATTCATTAAGATATAATTATATGAGTATTATATATTTAAATAATTAATATTATAAAATTTTAAAATTTTAAAATTATAATAATATAAATTTATAAATATAAATAAAATGTATAAGTTAATATAAAAAATGCTTTAAAAATTTATAAAATATAACATGTAAAATATTTTAAAATATTATTTTAAATTTTATATTCTTAAAATAAATTTTTATAATTTAAAATATAATTTATAATAGAAATATATATTTAAAATTAAAATATTATTCTTATATTCATATATTTCAAAGCTCATTTAATATTGTTAAAACTCAAATCATATAGTCTGATTTCTCAATCCTAAAGTTTAGATCATTAAAGAGATTAAGCAATTCCAATGCTAGCACCAAGTAGCATCCTTGTCACGATTTGCTAGCACCTAATAGCCGCTTTCCTGAAATTTGCACATGCAGATAAAATAGAAATGAGTCTAAATACTCTGAATGTTACAAGAAATTTACTCTAAAATTTTAATATATAATAATATTTTTAAACAGTTCATATCATCTTTTTTTTCAAACTCTTATATCTATCAAATATACCACACATATATATCATAAGGCTCTTATATCTTCTAATTGCATCACATATACCTCATTAGGCTATATATACCTTGAACATATTTACAATTGTATTTAAATATTTATTTAGGCCCTTATGCGTCCTTTTACATAGCACAATTTATATTTTAAGACCCTTATACCTCTTTATAAATACATATATTATTTAAGACCTTACTCCTCACAATATATTTTACACATAAAATTTATATTTAACTTGTAAGTCAAATCATAATATTAACATAAATATAAGTAATGCATCGATACTAATGAATCAATATTTAGATAAGGTACCGTTGCATGTAAGAATTTCTGCAAGTATAAAATAATAGTAAAATTTATGAAATTTAATAATATAATAAATCTCATGTGAATAAATCACAAAATACAGCTACAAATAACATTTATACAATAATACATAAGTAATTATGAATTAAAATAAAACATATAAATTTTAAAATTTTTCAAAATTTTAAAAATATTACAAAACTCAAAATACCCATTGAAAATACAGAATAATTATATAAATAATTGCAAAATGACTAGAGTAACGATATAGCTTATCTCGAGACAATCGATTTTTCCAACTAATCTGATAGACAAAATCTGCTCTAAGACCCTCAAAATCTGCTCTCCTCTTTCTCTCTCTTTTTCTCTCCCTTTGTCTCTCTAAAACTCAATGTTAAGGATGAAAATGAAATGGGGAGAAAAAACATAAAGTGTATTTAGATAGTTATATAAAATATTTATTTTTTTAATTAATATAATAGAAGGATATAAATATAATTATTAGAATCATCTTATTTTTATTATAGCCCTTAATATAAACTTATTTATTTCTCAAAATTCATAATTCCAAACATTATGAAAAATATACAATAAATACTAAAGTATGTCTAGAACACTTTGGTAAAAATGATTTACAAAATGAAGAACAAATGATCTTAGAAATTTTGTTTGTAAGAATAGATCCAATTTCCTTAAAATAGTTCAAATCCAACTAACTTCATATTTTTCATACATGCAATGCTCATAAAAATTGAAGAAAATATTTATAAAATAGAGTATCACTTGTTCTATAATGTTTACTATTGTTTTTTTGGGATTTATCTTCTCATAATCCAAATAGAGTATCACTTGTTCTATGAACTTGCTCCTATATATATATATATATATATATATATATATATATATATATATATATATATATATATATATATATATATATATATATATTGGGATTTATCTTCTCATAAAAGAAATACAAATGATACAATTCTTCCACAAGCAAAATTATCCTCTTCTTGTTCATTTCAAAAAAAAGAGCATGTTCTACGCATTTGTTGAATCATCCCTAAAACATCATATTCTATTCATGCACCTCTCACCCCATTCTAATGAACTCACCACCTACTATACAAATCACCTCATCTACATTCATATAAGTAGAATATTCACCACATATTTTATCCTTTACTATCATTTCACTCAAACCCTCTTCTTCTTCTAATCTAATAACCTTAACTCTCCAACACCTATTGATCCATCCATTCCCTCTACATCAACTCAAACAAACGCAACTTCTTGATTGTTCCTCGCCTCCACCATGATTGCATCAAATTGTGAGAAGACTTCAAATAAGAACTAAAATAAATATTCAACTCAATTTATACACTCATTTTAGTTTCTCTACCCACATGTTACAAGGATGCAGTTAAAGATCCATAATGAAGATATATAATACCAGCTGAGTTTCATACCATTCAATCTTTGGGAACTTGTTTCACTATCTTTGAGTCAAATGTAAGAATGATAGACTACAAGTCTATGACTAATACTTTTTCATCCAAACTGATTCTTAATGATTCCTTTAGTCAAATAATACTTGATTCTCAATTATATTAATAGTTAGCATATTCATTATAGTACCTTTTTTTCTTAACAAAACTATTAAGATTTTATTAATACTTAAAAGAATATAAGAGTCCAAAGCCTTCAAGAAGATAGAAGCCTTAATAGAAAGCTCCAATTCATCTAAAAATAAAGAGCTCATGAAGAACATTACAACATAACTAGTGAAATTTAGAAAGGAATGTATCCAAAATAATACAACTATTACAAAATGAGCTTTCGATAAGAAAAATATTTCTATAAAAAAGAAGCAAAAAATATGAAGCCTAAAATGCTCAAAGGCATCAAAAATTGTCTCCAACAAAAATTTGAAAGTAGATATTTTGAGTCATGAATCTCGAGGTAATGTGTACGCAAAGGCATTAATAATGGATAATGCCATCTACTTCAAAATATTTGCTAATTCAAAAAATTATTATGGATAATGCCATCTACCAAGCCAGATATTACTATTATTATGAACAAAACTTGTTAATTCAAGCATCATCCTTTTCATTATCATCTCCTTTGTAAAAAACACATTCTCGATATGTTAAAGGCACTTATAATGGACAACACAACCAAAAGAAACCACATACTTCATGCATATGTTGACTAGTTGGGACTTCATTATTCATAAATCTACAATAAGTTATTGCACTATGACAATACACTACTCCTGATGTGTCAAAATAATCAATCATATATAATTTGTTTCTCTATTAAAACTAAATATCAAGCTCTAACTTATGTTTTCATAATGATTTTATCTACTTGAAAAAAAAAAAAAAAGCTCTAACTTATGCAACTATTATTATTAAATGAATATGTCAACTATCTTAAGAATTCTTCAGTAAAATGGATATTACTCCTTAATACTATAATGATATATCTGCTAGGTCTATTGCAAATAATCTTGTGTTTCATGACTTTACACAAACACTAAAATTAATCCCCACTTCATTCATTAATGTATTGAATCAAAGATCATTGATGTCCATCATGTTTCTTCTGGATATTTTTATCATCTAATGTTTTGAGTATCTTTGTGACAACTAATGATTATCACCAAATGTTGTTATTCAAATTTATCATTTGTATACTAGTCTTTGTTCACCTATGAGATATTCTTTGTGTATATATATATATATATATATATATATACACACACACACACACACACACACAAAGTAATTAATTAAATACTTAACAGCATTTTTCTTCTACCTTTCTCTAATTTTATTTTCTGCTGCTTGATGAATTCAAATACTTCAATCTATAATTTTTCATTTTTATTGAATTCTCATCAGTTTGATGTGCATATGTAAAAACATAAATTTCATAGTTAAAAATATAATATGAATGATAGTTTTAGAAATATATAAAATTGATTGTCATGTATGCATATATATTTTTAGGGGATAAACTACGAAAAGAACGTTAATCATAAATAGAAGATAAACTACGAATAGAACGTTAATCATAAATAGAAGATGACTTGAAAAGAACGTTAATCATAAATAGAAGATAACTTGAATTTATTTTAGGGGGAAAAAACATATTTAAGAGTAATTTTTCAGAACACAATAACAGTCAATTTTCTATCAAATGTATCTTTTTATTATATATTTTACACTTAGAAGTGACCACCAATCAATGCCACGAAGCAATTGATTTCATCTATGAGTTCTCTCTGCGAGAACACATGGAGCCAACCATCAAAGAATTGCTGACAAGCGCCATCTTGATTTTTTGTTGCTTTTTTCCCTTTGTTAAATTTGATAAAAAGATTTGCTTTTGATCTTTATGGAAGCATGTCTTTAATTTTAGAGCTTTATTTGAGACAGTTATAGTTCTATAAAAAAAATAATTAGATTTTTATAAAAAAAAATTATCACCTAAAAAATTATGATAAGTAATATATTTTTTATTTTTAAAAAATTATATCATAATTTTTTTATAATCATCACATTTTCAAATCATGTTAATAAAAATAATTTTTTTATCATAAATTTTTTAAAGTACAATCAGATCATATTTTTTCAAAGTACATTTATAAAACGACAAGAAAATGTGCCACACCACCATCTCAAAGACTGCCTTAGAGGTTATAACTTTCTCTTTTTTGGGCAATAGAATTGAGTTAAGGTTCTTAATATTCAAGAAAAAAAAATGCCTGTTCGTGGTGGTCATTGGTCAATCACCCTTTTCCATTGACTTGATAATTGTCAAGCAAGCATTAAAGAGAAGGTCCCCCATCTTCGATTTCATGGAAAGAGAAATATTATGCCTTAAGTGATCCTGAAAATTAAATCTTAATTAATATTTTATGCAATAAGAGCCTTATATAATTAAAATTTAATAAGTTGTGTAACCATAAAATAAATGCAGGTTTTTCGGAAAATTTTGACCGATATCAGTATCACGTTGTTCAGAATACCATATTTTTCTCATATAATTAAAAGATAATTAGGACCATAACCCTAAGTCCAATCATTATTTTCAGAAAACGTAAACTGATCTCACGCTTTTCTGATAATGAATAGGCAAAATTTTTAAACTAAGTATTTTTTAAACTTTAATTAATCAAATAGGCTTAACAAAAAAAAAAATTCAAAATAGGCACAGTAATTTTTTTTTTAAAAAAAGAGAATTTACATACATATCAACAATTCTTATATATTTACATATCTAACATCACTTAGTGCGTAAAATATTTTTTTTTGGCCTAAAATTTTTTTTTTAAAAGGGAAATTTACATACATATCACAGAGCGTAAAATATTTTTTTTAATTTAAAAAAAGGGAATTTACATACATATCAGACAATTCTTATGTATTTACATATCTAATATCTAAATTTAGATATTACTTATCTATTTTTCTACGCTAAAGATACATTTCATTTTAAAAGTGAATAAAGTGATGTGAAAGATTAGATTATATATGTAAAATTAAATTTAGGTGTTAGATATATAATATATAGAATTGTGGTATTTATATAAATCCACTCAAAAAAATACAAATTTTTAATTTTGAAGAGACCTCAACTTTAATTTATCTTTTTTTTATTAAATATCTAAATTTTATATTTAAAATATATTTATTTTATATACATAAAAGATAAATTTTATTAAAATTTAATAATCTTTTATATAAAATTAAAAAAATTTATAATATTTATGTAAATATAAAATTTTAAATTTAAATAGAAAAAATATAAGAATGAAATTCTCTGTTAGATCGGGATATGTTTAAAATGTATAATAAATTTATAATAAAATTTAAATTTATATTATATAAAATATTTAGCTTAAAAAATATATAAATATTATATATATATATATAAATTTAGCTTCAATGTATAATATATATGTATAAATTTTTTATATAAATATGAAATTAATTTTTTTATTATAAATTTATTATATATTTTTAAACATATCCTGGCCTAATATAGAACTTCATTCTTATGTTTTACATATTTAAATTTAAAATTTCATATTTACATAAATATTATAAATTTTTTAATTTTATATAAAAAGATTATTAAATTTTAATAAAATTTATCTTTTTATATATATATAAATAAATATATTTTAAATATAAAATTTAGATATTTATTAAAAAAAGATAAATTAAAGTTGAGGCCTCAAAGCAAAATTAAAAAATTAGTATTTTTTGAAAGATTTATATATATACCACACAATTCTTATGTATTAACATATCGATAGTCCTATGTAATGGGATGCAAACCTATCGATAGTCGTATGGATTCTATCAATAAAATTGGGTCAAAAAGTGAAACTCAAGTTGCTATTCAAAGGTATAATATTTGATTGGAAAACTTATTTCTCTCTCTCATTCTCCTCCTGACATATATTTCTCTGTTCGTGTTGATTTATGAATGCTCCTACCGAGAAACACCTTGATGCAGTTTACAGGATACTGATATATCTAAAAGGTGTCCACAGAAAGGTTTATAATTAAAAATGGTATTACAGGCAGACAATTTCCCTAGATAGAAAATTGCTTAATGATTTAGGAATTAAGGACTTCAACAACGAAAATCTCTCATTAAATCAACAATTAATTTTATTAATCATGCTCATAATTTCAACAATCCATTCTAGCCTTTTTGAACGCATAGGGGGCGGTTTTTTTAAATTATCTCCTATGTAAACATTTTTCCCCTATTTTTCTCTATTTTGCTTATCATTTATTTTATTAGGAGAAGATTGATTATATGAACTTTTTTGTGTAGTCCCTTGACCAGCCTCTTTAGTGCTCTCTTGTTTTCCTATAAATACTTTACGTTGGCTCTTTCTGCGATGCAGGTCTTTCTCTTCTATGTTTTCACTTGACTCTCTATTTTGTAGCAACTATTGAAATCAACTGAGACAGATTAACTATATTTCAATTGGTTTCCAGTGAAACCTGTTCAAAAATAAATTGAAACTGAACTGAAATAGAAGCCATTTAAACGAAAACAAACGGTTTAAAATGCTAAACATTTTGTGCGTGTGAAAGCATTGCTGTTTTTCAAAAATGGAGAGGTCTAGTCCATCAATATTCTATCTTGTAGCTCTGGACCATAATTGATGTCAATTTATTGGTCGTTCTCGTTAATGTACCACTAATTTTTCTCTGTAGATGAAAGCTACATCTAGCCAAATGTCCCTGAGAGAAGACTTTGACTCTTGACTACTAGGAGTCGCATTCACACTTGCCTTTGCTGTAAACTTCCCGTTATACTTGGGATTTCTTTTATTTGATGATGATATGGATAATCTAATATATATATATATATATATATATTTTGAAGCTTAGTTTTACTTTTCATGGTTTATTTTTATCAACACACGCCCTCCCCCCTCTCAAAGACCATTAGAACAAACAGGAGGAAATACTCGCTGTAACTTGATCTCGTCAACTTATGGGTTTACATTGCCATCCAGTTACTTACAGAGAAAATTACTGTCTTTATCTTCGTCCCTTAAACTTTCGTAAGTATTCAGCCCCGTCAACAAAAGAACCAAACTAAGTGTCGTGTCTCAGTGCTCCTGTCGATTGGAAGCTTTGTCTCATATTGTGAAGTCACGGGTTCCGTGCCATAGCAAGAGTCTATGCGTCCGTCCCATTTGGTATTCAAATTCCTTAAAAAAATGAATTGCATTAGTTACGCTATTGTTTACTTCATGGAGGAAATGATTCCTTGGATGGCCCCGCTTTTTGATTTTTTCCACACGTCTGCTGCATCTTTCAGCAGTTATTTTCTTCATCAAGCATCGACTTGAAAAGATTTTACTGTATAAACACCATAGCTAGCTTTTGGGGGCCTCTGTCTTTCCGGAGTTTGACCGATATGGTTTTCCTCTTAGTTTGTTCCTCCTTGCTCGTACTCTTCTTCATTCTTCCCAAGGCTACCTGCAACTTATGTCCGACTCAATCATGTCAACAGAATGAAGTCTACTTAGCAAATTCAGTGGATCTTTCTTCAATGGAAAATTTTGTCAGGTGTAATCATAGTGAATTGGAGATTAATCTTCAAGATGGGATTTGGCGTACTGTGAAAAAGATTGATTGTGTCCAGAGAAGACTAGTACTCTTAGATCATGATTTTGGCGATAAGTTGGATCGTGAAACTTGCAACTTTTTTTATATACTCGACACCCCCCTTAATCACTTTGTTCCTCCCAAAGCCAATCAGTTTAAGAATCAAATTACTTGTTCTTTCCAAGATCATCAGTATTTCCCCACGTTCCTTCCAGAATTCTTCAATTTGATTCCATGCAGAAATTACAGTGCCTACTACTGGAATAAAAGAAAGGACAATTCATCAGAATTTTCTCCTGCTATGTGCAAGGTCAATAATCCACACCCTTCACTTGAGTTTGTGCTGTCATTCGGTGATGCGAAAAAAGGTCTTTCCCTACTATCTTTTGGGTTTTCAGCTCACTTGAACCTTCAACAACAGTGCTTCAATGTTAAACTTTGCAGTAAGTGGCAGAACCACAACTTTAAATGCTTATGTACCCGAGATTCCTACAAGTTATTGGCTTTCCTTAGTTAGATAATGCCACCTACTTATTTAATTATTGTGCTTCTAGAGTTAATGTCACAACATTCCTATTGTAGGCCATAAGATTCAGAGACAATTTTGACGAGTTATGAGTGCTGCACTTCTTCTAGTTATATTTTTGATTGTTTTGTATCTTGATTCATGGTCATTTTTTTGAGGTTTTCTTTTATTTGTTTTCCATGACTTGATTAGGATGTATAAAAATAATTTTAGTTTATTAGAATTAAATGAGAATTTGACATATAATGGAACACAATGAAGAAAAAAAATTCATGTACCCCGACTCCACATAGTGGGATATATGCTTGTTGTTGTTGTCTTTCATTTATTTTCCATGAATTTATTTCATTTCTTTGTTCAAGGGGTCGATTTGTCACTCTATTATTATTTTTAAATGTGATGTAACCATCCTTCAACCATTTCCCTAAAGAGAGAATTTAAAAGTTAGTCAATTTTTTATGTGGCTTCAGTTTTTTGTGTATTTCTATATGAGGTAAAGGTTGGCCTAGTTATTGTTCTCTCTGCAAAGATGTGAAGAGGGGGGAGACTGCACGTAGAAGTTCCTCTATTTTGTGGGGAAGCGAAGTAGAAGATTTAAGTTGATCATATCAATGTAAACTGCCATAATTATTACTTATATATATATTTTATCTTTGGAGGATAAAGTCTGAAGTTTTATTTCTCTCTTATTGTATTAATGAACGATTTGCTTGATATTTTGTACTATTCTATAGTTCAGCTTCTGCATGAAATATATTTGACATAAATTGGACTTTAGTGCTGTTTATCCTTGTTCGTCTTTAGAAAGTTCTTAGAGTAAAGTTCTGGCAAACTGCTGTCCGTAGCCATAGGTATTTAAAGCGAAACGAAAACTCAGGAAATTTTACGTGGAAAATCTCGAAAAGAGGGAAAAACCGCGAACTTCCATATGTATACATTTGAGTACAAGATCTTCCCGATATAGGATCTGAGTATATATGAAATGGCGGCGATTCTTGGTAATAAAATGTGGCGATGTTGGCAGCGAAGTTAACGGCGATGTTGGACGACGAAGTTAACGGCGATGTTGGCGATGATGGCGATAGTAGTGGTGGTGATGTCGGCAAAATAGTTGGCAACGAGGATCAGTGGCGGCGGCGGCGGTGGTTGGCTTGTCAGTGGCGGTTGTTGCTTGGAGGATCTTTAGAGCTCTCTCTCTCTTGCCCGCTTCTCGCTTCGCAGCCTCCATATGAGGAATGAGGAGTATTTATAAATTGGAGGAGTGGCGTCTGTAAATAAAGCACCCGCACTCGACTTACGTGGACGGCTCATGATGATTCCCTCGATCATATGATGTATTTTGTGTATTTGAATGCTGAATGAAGTCACGAATTGTAAGATCTTTTGAGCTTTGGAAGGCAGCGTCGAGGCCTTCGGTTATTATAAACACTCCATATTTGAGAGCTTTTTAGGAATTTCGCGATGTCTCAAAGTTCCGATGATATTTTAAGAGCTTGATCTCGGATTTATTCGATTGGCTAACTTTTCGGCATCAAGATTCGTTCCCTTTAGAGGAATTTTTGGTCATATCGATTATTATTTTGGATGACGTTATCTGATCATCCAAAATATATGTCAATCTTGAAAATAGTAAATTCGAAAATGAGGTCTTATCATTCTAATCTGAGGGCAAATTTATAAGGTATCGTCATTATATGTCGTATGAACGTCTCGGAAGCCCGATGGCCCACTCTCAGAGCGAAGCCTTGATCGGATATATGCATGCTTATATCGCGAAAACGTAGCGATAATGAAAGCATTTTGCCAGGATCTTTGGCCATTGAAGCGATTTCGGCGGCCAGGGAGCCTCCCGAGGAGACAGTCAGCGATCTGCCATGAAACCCGGTCCGAAGGCTGTCTTGTCATGGCCGTCAGAACTGATGGTGAGCTGAACTCATGTTTGAACAGCGAGATCACGCGGGTATGTGATCTGATTCTTGAGAACGAGCCGGAGATGTGAGTCAGCGGGTCAGACTGTATGAGTGAGCTTTCTGTGGTAACCAGTCCATGGCGAGAGAGCCAGAGAACCGGTTGCATTATGTGAACAATTCGCTTCATAGCCAGTGGTTGGCGATGCCATTCTTGAGCCAGCGCATGAGTAAAGGAATGATTGGGAGACATGGATTAGCGATTCTTCGCAGGCTATGGGTCCGGGCAAACCCATGTGGTTCTGCGACAATAGACTAGTTCTTGATTGGTGATCTTGAATGAACCCATGGTGAATAATGTTCTTGATTTCCGGTTTGAGCGACCAGTGTTTTAGGCGATTTACCACTTTTGGAAAAGGGTCTATCTCAAAAAACATGCTCTCGGCTCACTCTGGTCTTCTCTTCTTTGAGTGGTGGTTTGGAAGCGATCGAGACAGAGTGGTTATCCCTGACAGAGGCTCAGGTTTCTCCACCTGAAAGAGGTGTCGATTATTTTCGTCGGGTTTGGGGAATCAGACCATAGTTCATCTGACGAGCTCCAGTTTTCCTGAAAGAGGTGTCAGCCCGACCTCGTCGGAGGCCAGGTTGGAGGAAGCGATCGGGCAAATGGATTCATCTGTGAGCTCGATTTTCCTCGAAAGAGGTGTGTGACCTTTCCGGACCCGGGTTTTGATGAAACTAAAAGGCGTGGTCTCTCTGGGGCGGCTCAGATTTTCCCACCGAAAGTGTGTGACACTTGTCGACCAGCCGCCGAGTTTGGAAGCGTTGATCCAAGATTGCATCGTTCATAGCCTCAGGTTTTCTCGAAAGCGTGCCATGACCATCGGACGAAAGTTTGGAAGCGTCACCGTCGGGTTAGCGAAGATCCTGCCGGCGATGGGCAGAGTGACAATGGTCATGATAGTGACTTCTTGAAGTGGTCCGTGAGGATAACCTATTGGTGGTAACCAGCGATGGTTGGTGAGTTTCTGCGTGATCGGTCGGTGACAGCGAGACGATGTCAGCAGTCGACAATTATAGCGGTTAGCGGATGGGGTGGTCAATGACAAATAATGATGCTTAGCGTGAGGATAAACGATAATAGTAGCCGAAAGCGAGAGATAATAAACAGGTGTCTTCAGCGAATCAGCCAGCGGTGAAATATATAGTAGTCGATAGCAATGCAGTGGTTAGACTATAGTTAATCGATGAATTGGCCGTTTACTAATGACAATTGTCGAAAGTGGTCAGTCAGCATGGGATGAACAAAGCCTCCGCGATAATTATTAGTGGCGTGTGAGTGATCGGTGATGAAATTGTTAGCGGTTGGCGAAAGCATTGAAGTAGTGTAGTAGTCCGATGACCAATGATCTTTGGCCGATGAATACAGTTGTTAGCTTATCGGTGATCAGTAGCCGGGATGTTCGAGGCGATGTAATTGTGCGTGGAGATCTCGCCGACAATGGTGATCCTTGATGGCAAACGGCGATAGGTTTTGACTATCCGAGGTTGTTTGTCGAGTGTTAGATGGCGTTAACTTTGTATGGAAGGTTAAGATTGAATCCGTGAGATTCGACTATCGAGTTGTTTGTTGGGTCTCCATTTGATGGTTAACTGTTGAAGTTGAATTAGCGAGGATTTTGGACTGTCGAGGTTATTTGTCGGTGTTTAGATGGCGTTAGCAATATGGAAGAATTAGAATTGAATCCAGGATTTTGACTATCAGGAATTTGTCGAGTTTTACGATGAGCGTTAACACTGTATGGAAGGGTTGTAGAATTAGGACCTGATGACTGTTATTTGTAGTCTTTGCTCGATGGCCGTGCTTTATATGGAAGAAGAGGTTGAATTATGAATTTGAGATTTGGACCGTCAGGTTGTTGTTATCGATGGCGTTAACCGTATGGAAGAGGTGGGTGGGAGTCCACAAGGACCTTTGACTATCTGAGGTTGTTTCTCGAGTGTTACGATGTGATTAGCTTTGTATGGAAGAGATGAAAGTGCAGACAAGGACCTTTGACCTATCTGAGTTGTTTGTCAGTCTTTGCTTTCGATGGCGTGACTATGGAAGAGGTTGAATTGAATCGGCCTATCGAGGGATTTTGGCATTAAGCTTGTATGGAAGAGTGCTCACGTAGGATTTTGGCTATCCATTTGTTTGTCGAGTTTCTAGATGATGTTAACTGTATGGAAGAGGTTAGATGAAAGATCAGTCGAGATTTTGACGTATTATCCGAGGTTGTTTACAATGAGTGTTTGCGATGGCCGTTAACTTTGGCTAAGGCAGTACGTAGGTAGTGAATCGAGGGACTACATTGTTTTGTCAGTGTGTTCTCCCAATGAGTGCTTATGAAGAGTTCGAATTGAGGAAGATTTATTGACCCATCCAGGAGGTTGTTTTAAGTGTTCACCGATAGCGTTAGTATGGAAGATGTCGAATTGAATCCAGTGAAGATTTTGACCATCAGGTTGTTTATGTGGTGTTACGATGGCGTTACTTGTATGGAAAGAGGTCGTGGGAAGATCCCACGGACGGGCATCTAGGTTGTTTGTGTCAGTGTAGTGATGGCAACTTGCTTAACATATGGAAAGTCATGAAAGATCCTGAGGACCTTTTTGACATCTGGGTGTTTGTCAGTCTTTGCTTTCGATGGCGTTAACGTGTGGAAGAGGTTGAATTAGATCGGCGAGGATTTTGACATCCGAGGTTGTTTGTCGAGTGTTCGATGGCGTTAACTTTATGGAAGAGGTGAGGTAGGAGGAAGTCACATGGACCTTTGACTATCTAGGTTGTTTGTCGAGGGGTGATAGCGTTAACATGTATGGAAGAGGCCAGTGAAGGAGAAGGAGGAAAGCAAGAGAGAGAGGAGAGAGTTAAGATCCTCCAGCCTGTCCATTCACTTTCGGCCAGTTGTCAGACCATGCATTTGGCATGCCTTGTATCGGCATACCGTGATTCTCGTCGTCGGCAATTTATTCCGTTCATTGTATATCGTTGGCAATCATCGTCAACATTATGCATTGCATGTTGTTGCTCTCAGCGCCTCTGGATTACGTAATCCGGAAAATCTTATTACTACGAAACGGATACATAGTAGAAGGCTTTTCTTGGGTAGGGTGGTTTTCCTCTTTTCGAGGGTTTTCGGTAAAATTACGGAGTTTTATTGTTCTCTTTAAATCTTTTATGTGTGTCTCTTTGGATTCGTAGGAAAGCGAAAACTTTTCTTCTACAGCACGCAGGCAATTATTATATATATATTATTTAGGAAATCTTATATATTGATTATGAAAACTATATATTGATGTGTGTATATATTATATATTATTATATAATTAATATTATATTATTAATATATATTTTATAATTAATTATAATATTTCTTATATATATTAATTATATATTAATTAAATATGATATATGACTATTATTAAATTCACGTAATAATCTCTCTAATAATTACGCCTACTGCGAAGTGCCGTTGGGTTCGAAGTTCCAGTGATTCCCAAAAAGAAATATGAATCATCTTGACGAAGAATCCATGGAAATCTTTTTCCACATTTAAGATCCTACTAGGGATTGGTCAGTGTCGCATCTGTGGCTCTCTCCTCCTCCTCCTATCCTTGTTCGCCTCTCCGGCAACTGCGTCTCTCTATTATGTGTGCTCCACCAAGAAAATTTCCTCAGCAACAACACCACCTTTACTTCTAGCATAGAACATCTCGTTTCTACCCTCTCCTCCAACGCCCCAGCCACCGGCTTCGCCAGCTACACCACCGACATCATCCCCTCCACCTACGGCTTTTTCCTCTGCCGTGGCGACACTAATGCTGACACCTGCCATTCCTGCATCAGCGAAGCCATCTCCGACATCAAAAGGCTCTGCCCAAACAACAACAACGTCACCATATGGTATGAAGGCTGCCAACTCAGCTATTCCGACCCGGACTACCTCTTCGTCCCCAACGTACAAATGAATATTAAGGCTTTTATGTTTAACACCATGAATATCTCGGCCGACCGACTTTCACGGTTTGAAGTACTAACCACTGCACTGATAGGCAACATATCTGATCTCGCCGTGACAAAGACGTCGCAGCTCTTCGCCACCGGCGAGACAGCGATCACGGCAACTGATATTATATACGGCCTGGTGCAGTGCTCCAGAGACCTATCCATAGGCGACTGCCGGGCATGTCTTCAAGGGACGGCTAAGCAGATCACCGAGCTTCCGCTGAGAGGGAGGAGGGGAGCAAGGGTGTTGGGGATATGGTGCAGTATGAGGTTTGAGCTCTACAAGATTTACAACGGCAAGTCTATGCTTCAGCTTTCTTCTAATAAGGCGCCGTCGACCACAAATGGGTCAGCGCCAAATAGTACCCATCAACCAGCGGATTTATCTCATGGAGGTATTGCTCTTGACTTTGTGATGGATTGTCTTAGGGGAGGTAATTTTTTTAAATTGAGTATGATTAGAATCTGAATTAGCTAATTAAGTATTAATAAAAAAAATTTAAGAATAGGTATAGTGGCTTTAATTGGTGGTGAGCCCATCATGTCGTTCAGGCGTGTGAAATCTTTCTTGTGAAAGTGGCGTCACTCTTAATTAGGCGGCTTTCTTGAGATTACCGGTGCTCGGTTAGTGAAGGCGTGAATACACTGAAGCCGGTCGCTGGAGTTGGTCTGGGGTCCGATCGGCGGTCAGTATATTATTAGGTCGATCATTTTTATCTCTCTATTTTTCGATTCGATTGAGAAATCCCTTCCTCGCTAGGAGACTCAGGCCAAACTCCGATGCATTGCAGTCCTCCCCTCGGAACTTCCGGCCTTGGCATTGCTTTGTCAGAGTATTCGATAGAAACTTTTTATTTTTCCGACATTTGGATTCTTTCTTTCTCTCGATTAATTCTCTACGTGATTTGTTGTTTTGTCCGGTTGGCTAATTGGTTGTCCTCTTTTCGGGATGTGGGATTGTTTAGTCTTCTATTTAGAAGCGGCATTCTATCATGTATGCGATCTAAAATTAAGTTTTAGTTGTATTTTAAAGCATGACATGGAATAAGAATATGGTGGATTACAATGTTAGGATGATATTGATGAATTAGTCTTAAGGATAAATCATATACCTATACACTCTATGGACTTCTAATACTAATGGTATAAGTTATCCAAATATTTGGATCACACATATATTATCATATTTGATTTAGTGTTTCCATGGATCAAGGACTTTCCAAAAGAACATTATTTTTTAAGGTTTGTTATATAGTAAGAACAATATAAAAGAACTCGGTTAAGAAATGTCACTTATCTTTGGACTTATACTCAATTAAAATACATGCCTATTCTAGTGAAGCAAAGTTTTAGAATTCAAAATGAAAAGGCATATGAAAATTTGATAATAGATTTCTAGAATATGGTATGCCTCTTTGATTTATTATATGTAGATTGTTTTCTTCATCCATGATATAGTTGTATTTTCTAAATATAATGTTGCTATGTTGGAGTAATTGATTTTATTTTATTTCATACTACCATGCAACTTGAATTTTGCCCCAATTCTTTTATTCTCAATTCAAATTTAATTAGTTCAACTTAGTGTTTTGATGAAGATTTGTGTCAATTTGACTTTAGCTCTTTGTTCTTCCATCAATATCTTATCATGAAGTTATCTCCATATTCTCTTTGAGATAAATCTTTTCTTTGATGTATCTTACTTATTATTAATTTGCGATTCTTTTAGCCAGTATGATGGTGAGGGAGGCGCATGCTGCCCAGGCCGTCAGCCCATTGGAATGCTGGCGCCTTGGAGGTTCATCCCAGTATTGCCTCCTCCATAGTGACGTCGGCCTTCCTATCTTGTAAGTGAATTTTATTTTTTAGAATGGAGTTTACCTTTATTTTGGACAGTACTTAGATTTTTTTTTTGAGCCCGCGCGCATCACACTTATGATGAAGGTGGTCCATTATATGCAGATTCATCAGGTGGAAGTGGGTGGGCTCATTTGTGTGAGTCAATTCTCTTTATCCATTTGGATCATCATTTCTTTGCGCGCAGGTTGAAGATGGTCTCCATGAAAATACCCACCTCAGGTGGATATGGTGGCCTCGGGGCGTGGCGATGATTACGGGACTACGGGTTGATGGGCCCTATCGTTGTGATTAGAGAGAGAAGAGATGGGACAACACGATTCTTTGCGATGATTTGTTAGGGCGGCAATTACAGGCGTGATGTATCATGATCCGTCGATCCGAAGGTGGATGGGTGGGCATCAGCAACATTACCTGGAGTGGCATCTCTGACCAGTCTGAACCTGAGAGGAGTTCTTAAAAGTAGTCACTTGCGTGCTTATATTTTATTTCGATTGGGCTACTTCTTTGATATCGGTTGAGAAAAAATTCCTCACGTCTACCACTCTGGAGGGGCGCGGATTCTTTAGCATGATAATACATAGGTGGAAGCGGTTTTTTAGCATATATGCGAGGTACGAGTGTGGCAATAGAGCCAACATGGTGGGTTACCTCCCACCAATTTGGGCTTGGGAGCATATTCATGTGGGTGAGGCATGTTCGTATCTCTGCGTTGGTTTGAGGTATCGTTGTTAATTACACTTTCAAATTATCGGGATATATATGTTTAGCTTCATTTTTACATTGTGCGGGTGGAATGAAATATGTTAAAATGAGAATGTTGAATGCTAGATTGATGAAATGTGACAGGGTTAGCGTTAACTGCTGGATTCAAATATATGGCAAATATGAATTATGTTTTAACATGTTTTATACATGTAGGTCAAGTGATGCGTGAGAATGAAAATCACGTATCATCAAATATATATATGCTTTCAAATGAGCTCTAACATGGCTTAACACGAGTCCTCTTGCTCATTTGGAAGAGGGTTGAGTGGCATTACCAGATAAGTCTTTGCGCCGATTCGGCCTTATTAGTAGATGTAGCCCCCGGTTGACCAAGTTTCAAAGGGTTGATGGTGAAGCGGATCTGATTTGGTGTAGTCACATTGTTTTGGGAGAGGCGGAGGATTGCCTCATCGAGGGCATAGATGAGGATGTGGATAGGAAGGCGGCCGGTCGATGCATGTCTTTGGTTCATCGTGGAGCTTCTTTGCATTCAGCCCCATGGCTCAGACTTTGGAAGGTGGTATTTATGTAAGTTTTGATATAAGTAAGTATTCAATATTTCTGTAAGTGATAATTTAACAAAAACCCTGGGAAGGCACACTCTTCATATCTTGAGTGTCCCTCTTCTTAAGAGAAGGTCGTTGGGCCGATTAAGGCCGTAGTTCATCTGACGAGCTCAGTTTTCCCTCGAAGAGGTGTCAACCACGTCGGGACCAGTTGAGGAGGCGATGAAGGCGTAGTTCATCGGTGAGGCTTTTTCTCGAAAGGCGTCACCGCTTGTCGGACCGACTGGTTGGAAGGTGATGAAGGCTGGTTCATCTGGTGAGCTCAATTTTCCGAAGAGGAGTCAAATGCAGCCGGATTGAAGCGATGATCGCGATGATCGCAAAGCAGCGATGATGTGAGCGATGGCGGCGTCGGGTTAGCGAGGAAGGCCGGCAGCGATAGTGGTGCTTAGCGAAATGGCCGATGATAATGGTGGTAACCGGAGATGCGGCGATATGGTCAGCGGTAAGCCGGCGGCAGTGGTTAGCGGTGGCCGGCAGTAGTGGCGAGTGGCGGTGGCCGCAATGGTCAGCGGCGGACCAGAACGATGAATTTTGACTATCAAGGTTATCGAGTGTGACTTCGATGGCGTTAACTGTATGGAAGAGGTTAATTGAATCGAGATTTTGACCCATCAGGTTATTTATCGAGTGTTAGATAGCGTGCTGTGTGAAAGAGGTTGAATTGAATCCTCAAGATTTTGACACCAGGTTGTTTGTTAGAGTGTTACTCGATGATGTTAAGCTGGAAAGAAAGGTGGAAGTCCAAGGACCTTTTGACTATCTAGGTTGTTTGTCAGTCTTTGCCGATGGCGTTAACTTATGTGGAAGAGGTTGAATGAATCAGGATTTTGAACTATCGAGGTTGTTTGTCGAGGAGGTTACCGATGTGATAACACAATGGAAGAGGTCGAATTGAATCCTAAAGATTTTGACTATCAGAGGTTGTTTGTCGAGTGTTGCAGATGGCGTTAACACGTATGGAAGAGTCATTGAATGAAATTTTGACTTATCAGGGTTGTTTGTTGGGTGTTACGATGGCGTTAACATGGATGAGGTTAAATTGAATCCTAAGGATTTTACCCATCAGGTTGTTTGTCGAGTATTACCCAATGGCGTTAACTTTGTGTAGAAGAGCGGGAAGTCCACAAGGGCGTTTAACATATCAGGTGTTTTCCGAGTCTTTGTTCGATGGCGTTAACTATGTAGAGGTTGAATTGAATCTAAAATTTTTTGACTATCGAGGTTGTTTGTGTGCAGGTGACATTAACCCACATATGAAGTCGAATTGAATCCGTAAGGATTTTTGACTATCAAGGTTGTTTGTCGAGTGTTACCCAATGATGTTACTTTATGGAAGGTCGAATTGAATCGTGAGAATTTTTTGACCTATCAGGGTTGTTTTCGAGTGTTACGATGGCGTTAACACTTGTATGGATGAGGTTGAATTGAATCTGGCGATAATTTTTTATCCAGTTGTTTGTCGAGTGTTGCGATGGCGTTACTGCTGGAAGAGGCGTGGGAAGTCCCGGCCTTTGACTATCAAGGTTGTTTATCGAGTCTTTATCGATGGCGTTAACTATGGAAGAGGTAGAATTGAATCCGAGATTTTGGCTATCAGGAGGTTGTTTGTCGGTGTTACTGCGATGGCGTTAACTATATAGATGAGGTCGAATCAAAACATCCGTTTGTGGTTGTAGCCAAAGTTGCTCTTAACGCTTGGTCTTGTTTTTCCATGAGTATGATTGAAAATCATAATTTGCAAAATATATCTCTTCTCATATTGAAATATCCTCCAACTTTTACTTATTTCTTGGGATGATAATCGATTAGATGCTTAACATATTATCTTACGAGATTAAGAGTTGCTAGTTTGACAAAATCGAAGGAGCGAAGTTTGATGAATCATTCCTTTCGCTCACTAAAAGCTTGAAATGCTCCACCTTGATGGTGGTTTTGATCTTGTTGAAACTTGATTGCCATAAGATGAAATGATGGAAAGTAGTTTCCCTGACGGTGCCAATCTAGTCTTTGCAGTTGTGGTAGAGTGAAAGTTTATTTCTTAGCCTTATGAAATCACAAACGTATTTAAAGAGTGAACAAGAAAACTCCAGAATTTTTACGTGAAAAAAATCTCGAAAAGAGGAAAAAAACCACAGGCTGAGGTAAGAATCTTCCATATATATTTGTTTTGAGTACAAAATTTTCGATAATGGGATTACAAAATTGTCATGAGAAGAGCTAACAATGAGAATCCAGTAATGACGATATAGTCACGTTCATTAGTACGATTCTTGGTAGTAGAGATGATGATGCGAGAGATGACGATGATGATGAAGGTCGTTATGATGGTGGCCAAACGGAGATTGGTAAGGATCGGCGGTGATGGTGGCCCGTGGCGGTGGTTGACAACCGTCAGTGGTAACCTGCTTGGAGGATTTTCAAACTTTAGAGCTTTCTCCTCTCTCTTGCCTTCTCATTTGAAGAATGAGTATTTATAGATTGGAGGTGGCGTCTGTAAATACATACAAAATCAGAACCACTCTCTCCGTGGACTCAAAATGATTCCTTTGATCATATGATATATTTTGTGTATTTGAATGCTCAAATGAAGAATTATAAGATCTTGGGCTTGTTAGATGGCTCGTCGCCTTCGATTTGACTATAAACATTTAGTTTACGATTGATAATATTGATCGGTTAGTCTTGATTATTAGAATTTTTAGGGGTCTCAATAATAATGTTCTGAAAAACTTTAATCGTAATTAAGTACTTCTTGAGTTTGTTCAGCGTTTTAAACTATATTTTTGAGCATAAATGAGTAGAGCGACAAGTTATTTAAATTTGTTCATTTAGCAATCAAGTATTTACAAAGTATTTGAGATCATCCACTCAGGTAATCAAAGCATACTCAGTATTAATTGAATCCCGGATATATAGACTCAAAGTATTTCATTTGGCATTACAAGAGAGAAATGTAAATTATATAGAGAATTTCTTACCTTAAGAAATAATTGATTTTCGTCCATTAACAATTTCACACGAATCATTTCAGCATTCAATTCAGGATAGAAACCCTCGCGGTCAAGAAATATACCTATAGAGATTTGTCTTCCACAAGCCTGATCTGTGTTGACGCCACTTTCAAGAAATATACCTATAGAGATTTGTCTTCCTCAAGCCTAAACCCTCGCGGTCAAGAAATATACCTATAGGGATTTGTCTTCCACAAGCCTGATCTAACAACACTTCCATACCTTCGCCAGTTTGACCCGTCTTTTAAAACGCTGTTGGCATTGACGAGAGGAGTCGTTGTTGGCATTAACGAGAGGAGTCACTGTTGGCATGGAGGCGGTAATCAGAATTAACTTAACGAAGGAGGTCTGCATCTAGGCTTCCACTTAAGAGCCGTTGGTTGTCAAGAAAGGTTTGCGCTATCAAAATTGTAGTCTTTTAGTTAATAATACAAAGAATAAAATTTTTAAATATTTATATATTTAACATTTAAATTAAATATTATATAAAAATATTTAAAATTTTTATATAAAAATACTATCATCTTTAATTTTAAAATGAAATAAACTTTTTCAAATATAAAAAATATATTTAAAAAATCTACATTAAAAAATTAGATATATGAAAACATAAAAACTGTGTGCTTTTTCTTAATATTATTAAACATTTATTAAATTTATTATTATAATATATTTTTTTTGTAGAGATATTTTTATTGTATTTTAGTTTTCTTTTGTATAGTGATAGTTACATTAAATAATTTCTCTCGAGGGATGACTGCGAAGAAATTTCAGCGAAGTATGGAGCCCATCTTAACGAAGACTCTCCGTGCGCAAGTCTTTTCCACATTTAAAAAGGCAAAATTTTTAAATTAGGCTTAATGCTAATCTTAATTAGTAATTTATACACGAAAAAAAACATAATAGGCCTAGTCATACGTTGAATGGACGATTGGCCCGATATGAACTTCGTCGTCGGTCGTCCGTTCAATAGATGGTAGCTCTTTTATTTTTATTTTTAAAAACTAGGGACGACTTTCATATTTTGCTTATATTAGTCATCTGATTATCGAGAACGGTATCATTGAAATCGTGCGAAATTTTCTACAATTTTCATGTTGATCAAAATTACGATTGTGGTGACCTAATTTTTGTGAATCTTGGCGGAAAAAGCTACTGACGCCTGAAATTTTGGAGGCTATCGATTATTTTGCGTATTGGAGTTATACGGTGTTGGAATCGGCGAACTTGGTATACAAAATTTTCTACAACTTTCGTGTTTGTCAAAATTCTGATTGTGGCCTTCTGGCGGTTTTCGAATCTTCGCTGAAAACTTTGGAGCAACTTTAGTATTTTCATATCGAGTTATCTGATTAATGAGAACTTAATATCGTTGAATTGTAACAAAATTTTCTATTTTGTTGGTCAAAATTTATGATTTTGGCCGATCTGTATGTTGTAAAATGAACAATGATAAAATGCACAAATAACTCACGCTAAACAAACACTCTTAATGAATTAACAAATTTTTTTAAGAGACATGACATATAAACATGTCTAGCCCATTACTCTTATTGTTTAGAGATAATTATTCATATTGATTATATTTATATAAGAGAAGTCAATGTGCTAGCGATAAGAATCAACCATTTTCAAACAAGGATAAGCCAACTCAAACTAAGCTCACAACACAAACTAACTACCTCTACTCTTACTACTAAAGAGAATATCATCACTAAAAACATACATCAATGTACAACTTCTTGTAACACTTAAAATTTGTATAAATAAAAGCACAAAAAGATATGAATATTTCTAAATTAAGGTAACCAAAATGAAAATAGATCCTAACGATGCCTGCGACACAGAATACAATAAGAGAGGTACAGATACAAAAAATGTCATCTTGTATATGAAGATAGATAATAGTGCAGGGACTCCATCTATACTCGTGAGGTAGAATTGCATCACTAGAAGTGTAATGGGTGGTGGTCATGTGTCGGTCGTAGATGATGTTCCAGTGCTGCTCCTCCTCTTCAACTTGTTCGGAGGGTTGTTACGAGTAACCCAGGTGTGTAGCACTAGGTACATCGACTGAAGATTGTGTAGGGAGCAAGAAACCATGATACTATTCATACGGGGGTGTCATATGGAATGACGGAGGCCCATATGTAAGAGGGGCTGTGTCCGAGTGCATCTGTATACTGCGCTTCCAGTATGAATCTTGTGGCGGTATGTGAATGTATATGTAGAATTGGATGGTAGATGATAGCAATATCCATCAGGGCACGTACCATGATGAAGTACTTGGAATCTTGTGTCCTCTGCTATCAAAATATGCATGTTTTACTCCACATCACCCTCATACTGGTGATTGATTGATTTGAAAATTTGTGTCCTCATCCCTCCCAAAATATTGCTAAATATGTCCAGTATTGAATGTGCTCTGTGCGTTGAAAGAACTCTAATTATGATGGAACGGTAAAAGAAAATTATTGTGTAGTGATCAAATGAGGCTTATCATGAGTTGGTCTCCGAGCTTCGAGGATAATAAGTGTGCAGGTATTATAGGTGCCTTGACATGTAGAGTGAAGCAGGCAGATACCATTTCATGTATTGGTTAATGGCAGCTCCCCTAGGGAAAAGTCTACCACCAATTAAATCCCTTTTGCTCTCCACTTCGCAATATATATGCGGTGGTAATTGACGTCACATCGACTTTCCCTCGACCATCCCTCGTCTGGCGAATCCCGGTCAACCTCGGTCATAGGTGGAAGGCGAACTACTTGAACCCGCGATCGGTCAAGTGCCACTCAACTGGTTTAGCTAATCAAAGTTACTCCCAGCTTTAGTATGTCATCCCATAAGCATATATCGTGACACATGCATGAATTTGAGCTGTATGACTCCGGATAACTTTTGTGTTGTTTGAAAAAATATTAACTCTACTATCTACATGCAATAATGGGCCCAAAAAATAAACTTACAATGCAACATACCGATTCTAATAGGCCATCTAGCTCGTCTATAAACTCTAATGTGGCATCATCTCTAACATACCCTTCATTCCAACAACCCACACATATATCTATGTCATCGTATGGAATATGCAACGTTGGTATGCCTACATGAACATGCTCCCATGCCCATACTTGCAATAAATGTAGGCAACCAGCCATATTCGTGCTCTTCAACTTCGTTGCTTCATGAAGCTCCCTATACAAATGAGCAAGCACGGCTGATTCTAATGAGAACTTCCTAAATGTGTTAATATCCTCCAGGATATCATGGTGAATCTCAACAAGATGTGTCGACATAAGGAAATTAATACCAAAGAGTAGTAAGCTTTGACATGCATACTAAACGAAGCTGAGATCGGTAAGAATCTATAATACGTCCAATGCAGCCACCGTAAGGGTAAATAAGTCTGTGCATGCGTCTTCCCCATTTTGAACTCTGATGTGATATGAGGTTGGGATCGTGGTAGACAGTGTGCGACTCTGGATGTGCTCCTATCAACTCATCACAGTAATCTAGCCAAGATGCCCACCGCATGCCTCCACCAACAACATTCCTCCCAATAATAGACAGGCCATCTATCTGAACACGCAGGATTATAACAACATCCTGCAAGGTGATCGTCATCTCCCCAATGGGCAAGTGGAACAAATTTATTTGCGAAGACCAACGTTCCACGAATGCTGTGAGAAGGTGGTGATCTAAATATGCATCTAAGAAACACAATCCAATGCCGAAAGTGGTCTGATTCTTTTCATTCATTCTTTGAACATAAGTAAATGAAATGCAAGATCCGCGAAACCAGATGATGAAATTATAATTCATAGACAAAATATATATGGACAATCCATATAGTTTGACTTAAAAACTTACCAAATCGGATGTCGCTCGTCACCACGCGCTATACTAGGATAACTTCGCGAGGCGAGTCCACAACAGCCTCCTGCGTCTTTGCCTCATGCGAGCACATTCTTCAGCAAACATCCTACCTACAACAAATTTGTCAACAAAAGTAATAATGCGATTCTGATGGAAGTTGAATGACAGCTGACCATAATTCATAGGGATCTTAACAAAACCAAAATAAACCTTCTAAATGGGGAGCATTATATCCATAAAAAGTCTAATTAGAGTTTCTTTATTTATCAATTTACGATAATCTCTTTTCCTTAATTGATCACATAAGAAAACTATAGATCTTTACAAACCAATTGAAAAAAAGTTTCAAAAAAGACAATTGTTTCCACAACATTTCATATCATTATCATCATTCTCGATTAATTAGATAACATAATACAATATATTGCAAAATTTATTCAAGTCAATAGATGTCATAACCAAGTCATGAAAAAAAAATATTAATGGAAGATAAAAGGAAAATAGTTTAGCAAATAGAAAATATCTGTTCTTCAACACCATCATTTCTATCTAATCAAAGGAAAACATTTGTTTACAACCTATAATCAGCAAAACAATTGAATTCAACATTTAAGATATAAATATATGATGTATAAAATAGATATAATAGAAGAGAAGTCATAAAAAGCTGTTATTTCTAGATCAAAGACAATAGGTTAATTAACTGACAAAGTTCATCCAATAGAAACAAGAAACACAATATATGCCCCTTGCATTGTTGATTGAATGAATAATTTTGATTTGAAAGTCCCTTCATTGTTCATTGCAACTTTTCTTTTACTTAATACACTTTAGTTTTCTCATCTCATTTTAATTTTTTGTAAAAAAAAATGACTTTTACGTGTATCGAGTCATGTTGAAATCGAGCGAACTTTATATCGTTAAAATTATAACAAAATTTACTACAACTTTCATGTTGTTCAAAATTTATGATTGTGCCATGCACGTTAGTTTGCAAAAAAGCTCTACGAATTGAAACTGACCAACTATCGTTCTTTGCACGTATCGGAGTCATATGATGTCAAAATTGAGAAAATTTTATATCGTTGGAATCATAACAAAATTTTTTACAACTTTTTTAGCTGAAATTTACGATGATTGTGAAGAATCGCGATTACTACTGAGATGAAACTCGGACCATATCATATTTTGTCTGAGTCATCTGTCGAATGAGCAAACTTTATATCTTTGGAATCATAATGAAATTTTCTATAACTTTCATGTTGGTCAAAATTTACGATTGTGCCCCAAAGCGCAGTAGTTTTTGTGAATGAGCGCAAAAATTGTTATGCTAAGCTGAAACTTCGGACCAACTATCGTATTTTGAACATATCAATCAAAAACTTCATATCGAAATTATAATGAAATTTTTACAACTTTCATGTCAAAAAATTTATGTCTACATGAGCTTTTTTGCTCAACAAAATATATTTCTTCCTAGCTATAAGGGTTACACATTAGGTACCATGCATGACTCATTTATAGATCTAAATATTGTTCATGGATTAGTTCATAGTAGTTTCAGACTTGATGGGAAGTATTGATTTTAAAAACTAACAAAAGAAAAACAAAAGTTTCTACATATACAATAGGTTTTCACATTCACTACTACTAAATGTGGCACAGTGGAAATCAATATTCGATAAGGAATTCCCAATTTACAGAATGCAATTTCATGTTTAGATATATAGCCTTATGTATTCCCTGATTCTACTAATTTATCTTCTTACAGCTACTTAAATCTTGGCTTTATAATGTGCATCCTTACCACATTGTAAATGTATTTGGAGTTGCATTTTGAAGATGAGAGTAAACATTTGACTTTGAAGAGTGCTTCAATTCATAACTCTAAACAAAACAAAACCAGCTAAGAATTGGGACATTAGAGGAATCAGAATCAACATAAAAAATGCGTGTACTTTAGAGATTACAATAGTTGGACAAGCTTCTACTTAATAATTGTATTAAGTCAGTAATTCAAGCATGTGAACACTAATCTGATTACCTTAAAGCCAAAAACTTGAACCATTACCATTATTTTCGGTTCATTTCTAATATCAGTCTTGTATTGATGCATTTCATTGAGATTGTGATGTCCCAAGTATTGTTAACTTACGAACAATATTTTTGAGAATATCAGTTCTTACTGAATTTGTAATGTAACTTCCATGAATTTTTCTTTTTGTTTGGATCGGTTCTAATTTGCTAAACCATTAGAATTTAGAATAGAACATTATATTGCTTCCACATATGTCAACAATAGGGCATGAACTGTGACTTATAAGACAAAAAAATTGATCGATCAATGGATCACTTCTTTAAGCAATTTTTGCACACCTATAGTTATAGTTGCATTTTTTGCGCACCTATAGTCAATTCTAAATGACCTCTAAAAAGCTTTAATAGACAATTTAGCCTCATTACAAACACAACTCATTACAGACTAATTACATAAATTACTATACTAAAAAAACACAACTTAATATAAACTAACAAACACAACTCATTACAAACTAACAATAGACATTTAACAATAAACACAAATAACTTAGAAAAAAACTATCATGACTTGCTAAAAACTGTCAAAAAAAAAACATGACTTGCTACAAACTAATAACAGTCAGTTTACAGAAAGCTCAAATAACTGAAAGGTAAGTGAACACGATTATATCTCACGACACTGAGCTTGCGGGCACGTTATTCTATTATGCCCAACATTTTTGCATACACTACAAATCCTGTTACTTTTTGTAGTATTCTCATCCATAGTATTTCTAAATCTATTTAAACGTGGTCGATCTGACTTCCTCTTGATATTTGGTGGATATTACTCCGGGAAGTTCCTAGCAATTATGTGTTCTGGCCACTCATCACGATCAGGGATGATATGAAACGCTCTCTAGTAGGTTTTGCAGTAGTAGTCCAAAGTGTAGTAGGCCGATACGTAATGAATGTGGCTTATATATTACTGCCCTAACACAGAAATGACTTGAGGACAGGGTATGTGATAAGCTTGTGGTTATCTGCATGTACACCTATAAATATGATTTTCATTCAACTCAATCTTGTAGATTTTGCTGGTACTATCAAACACTTCGTACTAATTACTGTTTTTTCATACTTGCTCAGGAAATCTCCTTACCTCATGTTCATTACCCTGAAAAGTTGCCTTAGCCCACGGAGAAAACATAGATTCATGCTGGTTGTCACGATATTCTGAGTCAAGCGTTTTATGAACACGTATGTTATAGTATATTGCGAGCTAGTGCACGAAATAGTAAAACGTGCGCTTAAGTATGTTGTTGAAGCATTCAACTGCATTTGTGGTCATCGTGCCATACATGTACCTATCATCGTGGGTTAGAGACTATTGCTATACATTCCTTGATACAAGCCAATCATAGGCCTCGTGTTTGATGCTCTTGATATCAGTCATATACCATTTAAAAATGTGGATATCATCAGTATTACCTGCGACAAAAATTTTTTGGTATATGAAATCAACGTCTTCGACTCCAAGTTGTCTTCCTTTTAAAATTCTCTCAAATGCCTCGTAAAGCGATGTGCACACGGTAATATTTCCCTACTCTACCCGCGTGGTATGTCATTAATGATGCACAAATCACCTCTAGTATAAATAAATGAAATTAAGTCTTGGAGTGTCCGTAGAAACCAATACCATAACTCAATACTCTCTAATTCTACTACCATGAAGGCTAGTGGAAATAAACCGTTGTTGGCATCAATTCCAACTACGATGAGTAGAGTCCCCCTGTACTTACCTAGGAGGAAAGTCCCATCAAGACATAAAACCAGGCGACAATATTGCCAACCAGTAATTGAAAGCTCGAATGACTAGAATAATCATTAGAATATATTTGATTCTGACGATTGCACTCGGTAGATTGATCCTGGCATAGCTGAGCATATAACACACATGAATCTCTCCAACGATTGGTAAGATTCCTCCCAACTGCCGAAAATAACTTTCAGTGCCTTACGCCGCGCATCCTAGGCTTTCATATAGGGCACTCTTATGTTGAATTTGGACTCAATACGACCTATAATCTCTAGGCTTTAAATCCAGTTGCTTAAGTTGAATGAAATAAGCGATAAAACTGTGTTGTACATTGCTATGTCCCATTAAAATGACTACATGTATCCAGTGAGCCTTTATTGTCAATTCTCTATGCACCTCCCAATCTCTTACTTGAACTTGCTTGTAAGCGTCACATGCAAGGTGTAGCTTGGTTCACATGTTGGGTGCACAATATGGTGAACTTTGCTTTGTTTGAGACATATATCACATAATCGACATTATTGATAATAGATTAACCATGAATAGTAAAGTGCAGCTGCTTCTTATCATGAAAGCACATACCTTCTAGCAGTTTATCTAGAATGTAACTTTCTTGTTCAAAAATTGACTCATCTGAAGGCCCATCAAATGTAAGCTCTTTATCCCATTCTCTAGCTGTTTGAGCTCTACGCATGTACTTATTGTTAGATAGTAAGTGCTCCTCTGTTTGGCTTGTTTTAACTGAGTAGTCCTTGATAGGCTCTCTGACCCTATTAGATGGATCTGTGCCCTTTAAAGAAGGTTGCTCTACATCACTATCATCCCCTTCATCATCATTGCTACTTGTTGCAGAAGGCATAGTTTCATACCCATCACTACTAGGGGTGTAAACGAGCCGAGCTTGAGCGAACAGAACTCTTGTTCGTGTTCGGCTAGTTTGAAATTTATTTTGTTCGTGTTCGGCTTGTTTATATATCGAGCTTGAAATGTCTGTTCGTGTTTGGCTCATTTAACTAAACAAAATATCAGAACAGTTGTCGAGAACAAGTTTTTTTTGACAGAGGAGGATTCTGAGCGTCTTTTTATAACAAAGTTTTGACCCTTTAAGCCATAGTTGCATTTGTGATATGTAAATGTGTTCATATGTATATATATATATATATATATATATATATATAATAATAATAATAATAATAATAATAATAATAATAATAATAATAATAATAATAGTAATAATAAAATAATAATAATAAAGTAATAAATAAAAATAATAGTAATACAATAATAATAATAATAATAATATAATATAATATAATTTTTATTTGAAATTTAAATCACATGATCGAACAAATGATTGTTCATGCTCGTTTATCGAGCTTGAAATGTCTGTTTTGTGTTCGACGTTTAGTTAGCACGAAATGAACCACAACTATAACAACGAGCCAAACACGGTACGTTAGTGAACAACGAGCTTTTGGCGATACAATCACAACCATCACCTTGACGTCACCCACAATCGAACTTGAACTTGTCCAGTAAATAATTCTGGGATATGTACACTTCCACTTGAGTAGTTAGTTGAGAAGCAAGTGTGATGTATTCAGTACTGATTGGAGCTTTCTGACACTCCTCAATACTATCAACCTCTCTTTCCCTGCTGCGGTTCGCCGACATAAATTACACTACGACGCGGATCTTTGCGTTACTATTCACACTTCATCATCACCCAATAAGTAGTGATGAATCCAGCACCAATAGAAAAACAACCTATAAGATTAACACAAGACTTGCTTGGTCTAGCTTCAATGAACTCATAATTCGCTTTTGTAACTTCATCAAGTTAATCCGTCGTGGGATCTGGATTGGTCAATTTTTCCCACCAATATAGGTCAGAATGAAATCGTCACTAACATTCAGTTTGCCGCAATAATATATAACTAGGCAGACAGTTTCTAAATTCATTTTTAACTAACAATAATTCTAAATAGTAAGAATCCTTTCTCTCACTTGGCCAAAGAAAAAAAATCAATTCAGGATATAATACACTTTTGCATTTCAGTTGGAACTATTCAGCGAACTCAAAATATTTAATTTTTAAACCCCATTTCAATATCTTTTCACAACTTACATATACAATAAAAGTAATTATAATTTCAAAGTAATAAATAAATTTTTAACAAAAACCCAAAATCATATGTTTTAAAGCTCAATAGCAATTCTTCCTTCGCATATGATAATAAATAAATTCCTAACATAAACTCAAAATCATTAGTTTGATGTTCATGTATACCCATCAAAAGATATTTCCTTTAGTTCAATCTAAGAAGCCCAATAGACCTCCACCAATTGCCTAATCAAGATAACTAATTTTTAAGAATTCCTCACTTATTAATCAATAAATTAGCTAACTTATTGTCAAACAAAGAAAAAATGTTTATCATTCTTTCAGAAATTTGTCAACCATTTTTCAATAAGTTAGTTGGCATATTATCTAATAAGATAGATGTCTATCATTTTTTATCATCTACATCTCAACTTCAATTCTCTCATCAAACAACTCAATAGTTCTTTTAATGACAACTCAACTCATAAAACAACTTATGTTCCAATAATAAATAAATTAACAAACTCTTTCTTAGTCTCAAAACAAGTAATTTGAAAAGATAGTTTTGATTCATTACATCTACTCTTCATCTCTTGATCTCTTTTCATTCTTCCTTCAACAAACAACAACAAGACTCATACCAAATACCATAACAACAACAAGACTCATATAAAAACACAACAACACAACAATAACAATAAAACTCGCGTTCATATCCAAATAAGTAAACATCACAATCTACAATTGGTCTCCAAGCATATACAAATCTAGCCTAACAACACATTAAAATTTACAAAATTTACAAATCTAGCCTAATAACACAACTAAATAAATAAATCATATAACATAAAGCTATATATAATGAGATCTACCACAAATGTAGCATTTAGGGTAAAAAAATACCTCGGTGGGAAATGGAAATGGCGGTCTCCGGTGGCGCACTTTGGCGGCGACCTTCCACTTGGCGGTGAAAATCAGTGGATCTGGGTTTGTGGAGCAGTCGAGTGGAATTAGCCGAAAAAATAGATCTCAACGCTCTCTGGTTTTTAAATAAAATAAGGCAGTCTGACGGACGGGACTATTATGTTATATTTTTTTTTTCATGCCTAAATTATTAATTGAGATTAGTATTAAGCCTATTTTAAATTTTGGCCATTTAGAAATGAAGAACCTACTAGAATTGTTGCCACTTATGATCAGTATCAAAACCATGACTCTTCTCCTCCTTGTCGTCCTATCCTTGTTCGCCTCTCCGGCTACTGCTGACGACCCACTCTACCATCTCTGCGGAACCAGTGCAGAAAACGTCACCAGCAACAGCACCTGCAGCTCCAACCTCAACCTCCTTCTCTTCACCCTCTCCTCCAACGCCTCCGCCAAAGGCTTCGCCTCATGCACCACCGGCAGAGTCCCTGACCGCGTCTACGGAATTGCCTTCTGCCGTGGAGACACCGAAATCGCAAACTGTGTTGCTCCTGCATCTCCACCGCCACGCCCGACATCCAGAAGCCCTGCCGAAACAGCAAGGATGGCGCGATATGGTATGATTACTGTCAAGTTCTCTATTCCAACCAGGACGTCGTCCACGAACCCGACGTCACCACCAGTTACCAATACGTGTTAGTTAACCCCAATAATGTCAGACCAACCAACTTTTGAGGTTCGAAACCCTGACCATTGAGCTGATGGAAAACGTGTCTGATCTCGCTGTGAAAAACACATCGCGGTTCTTCGCCACCGGGGAGGCAGCGCTAACGGCTACAGACATTATATACGGACAGGTGCAGTGCGTTCTGGACCTGTACGTCGACGACTGCCGGTCATGCCTGCAGGTGTTGGTGGCCACGATCGACCTGGATGATCGGAAACGGAGTAGGAGAAGAAGGGTAATGGGACTGTGGTGCAATATGAGATATGAGTTCTACAAGTTATACAACGGCAAGTCCACACTTCAGCTTTCTCCTGATCAGCCGCCGTCGTCACCGTCTCCAACGAATGTTTCAACGCTAAATACTACCCATCCATTGGCGGATTTATCTCATGGAGGTATTGCTCTTGAGGTCGAGTTCGATCCTCCTAGGCAAAAGAAACTAGAGATTGCTCTACAGTAAAAATACAAAGGCAATTTTTTTAAATTATCATTAGAAACGTAATTAGAAAATTAAGTATCATTAAAAAAATTTAGAAATAGTTATAGTCGTCCAATTAGTGAGAGGTAGCGTCGATTCGATTGCGTAAAGTTCTCCTGTTGTGAGGCCATGTACATGGTGACTGATCTATTTTTACATAAAGGATTATTTTGACACAACTCATATACATAAACTTTTACTTAAGTTATCCAACTCATTGTGCTCATTTGCAAGATGTTTTCTTAAGTTATCTAAGCTAATCAATGGTTAATCAACCTTAGAGTTAGTAAGTTTTCATTTAAGTAGAGCTATAACATCTAAGAACAAATAATAAATGATAGATGAAAATAAAATTGATTATATACAAGTTTTCATTCCAAAAAGTGAGTACAAGTATTTACATAAATTGATGATCTAGATATAAAAGTAAAATAAATAAGAACAAATGTAGTATAGATGCACAAACAGACTATCCTAAACATCTAACGCCTCCATCGTCTGCGTGGAATTGAACCACTCACAGGTGTGTACTGGTTAGGTGCACGTGATGGACGATCACGCAGCTGATGGTTGCCCTCCAATGCAAGATCTTCGGAAGTCTGCGTCAGATGGTCCTGTGATGGGAAGATAGGTGGCTGTGACTCATACGTAGGTTGGTATGTAGAAGGACCTGGATCAGCATACATAGATGGACCTGGATCAGCATATGTAGATGGCGGTGATCCAATCATGGTGTGGGACACCCTGTGTAGGCTCAGATCCGTAATGTGTGTCCCCGATGTGTACACGCAATCGCAAGTCTCTACATAGCACATCATACCTCGGCGGTTCTTCCACAGCTCGTGCTTATCCACCGGCAATGCAATGAAGATGTCACGAGTCTTAGATGTGCTCCACGAAAAATAGTATGTGAAATTAGCCTCAAGTAACATATTGAATTCAAATTAATACTTATGTTAATTTGAAATTAGCCTCAAGTATTCATTTGAATTCAATATGTTACTTGAGTCTAATTTCACATACTATTCTTTTAAAATCTGGGATTACACATTACATAGAATAAGAGGGTGTCCCACACCATGATTGGAGCGACAGGCCATCTACATATGCTGATCCAGGTTCATCTATGTATGTTGATCTAGGTCCTTCTACATACGAGCTTACGTTTGAGTCACAACCATCTATCTTCTGTCATAGGACCATCAGCCAGACTTAGATCTTGCATTGGAGGCCACCATCGATAGTCATCGCATTGCAACCAATACACACCTGGGAGTGGTGCCATTCCACGCAGACGATGGAGACGTTAGATGTTTAGGATAGTCTATTTGTGCGTTTGTACTACATTTGTTCTTATCTATTTTATTTTTATTTCTGGATCATCAATTTATGTAAATACTTGGGGTCACTTTTTGGAATGAAAACTTGTACATAATCAATTTTATTTTCATCTATCATTTATTATTTGTTCTTAGGTGTTATAGATCTACTTAAATAAAACTGACTCTAAGGTTGATTAACCATTAATTAGCTTGGATAACTTAAGAAAACATCCAAGTGAGCACAGTTGGATAGCTTAAGTAAAAGTTTATATGAGTTGTGCAAAACAATCCTTTATGTAAAAAAAAATTCATCTGCCACTTCATATGCTAGATCTAGTCTCCCACTAAGTGGACGGCCTTACAACAGTTCATGCGTCGAAATCGCGTGTACTCTATTGACTATACTATTTCTAAATTTTTTTAATGGTATTTAATTTCCTACGTTTTAATGATACTTAATTTAAAAATTTCCAAATACAAATTAATTAATGCAGGGAACATAAAAGACTTCCATCTCTCTTAAAATTATTGCTTTCACACTGGGATATCGATATAAATTTATTTGTTTTTTCTATTTGAGCGAATTTATTCACAAATTCATATATACAATGTATATATAAGAACTTAAACCTTGATTAAAAATTAAAGCTCTCAACCACTAAATTAAGATACATTAATTCTTTTAAAAAATATTTGCATCTGGACCTCCTAGTATATTTTTGCATCATAATAATAAGATATAATTGAAATAGAAAAAAATTATCGATAAACCTGCAAGCCACACAAGTTGTTCTGAAAATAGTTATAAAAAAGCAAAAAGTGTTTATTCTTCAGTCCACGATTTCTTATAACAGCATTTACTAAGGCAAAAAAACATAATAATAATAATAATAATAATAATAATAATAATAATAATAATAATAATAATAATAATATGATGTACTAATATAATATATATTTGTATACATCTATTAAGGACTTAATATAATAAGTAAGCTGTAGATAAATTTAGAAGTGGTCCAGTTCACTATTAGCTGACTCCTGTTGCATCATATTCCTTTCAATTTTAGAAGAATTTGACTGGAGTTTTGCAATGGAGATGTTATCTGGTGGATGATATTCATATATATATATATAAGCAATATTAAAGATAGGAAAAAAAAGTTGAGTTTTGGGGGCAAGGAGACAACATAGGCATTATCATTGACCTTTTTAATAATAGGAAATGGACCCAACTTCAGGGACTTCAGCTTGGAATAGGTTTAAGTTGGAAATCTTTCTTTTCATAGATAGATCATAACGGGGTCGCTAACTTTGAACTTTTTAAACTTGTTTGCCTTTTGTTTATAGCTTTGAGCACTATCTAGTAGTTTTTCCTTCACTTTCTACAGCACTAAAGAAAAATTTGAAGTCATGCTTTCAACTACCTTGTTGAGTTGCGAGGTATGACTGCCAAACGTAGAGTGTGATTTTGAGATTTGTGTAACAATGCTAGAAGGGGAATGACTTGCTAACCAAATTAGCATAGAATTATAGAAGAACATCGTTTGACTTAGAATTCATCCCATCCACTAGGTTGTTCTCCAGCAAAACATCAAATCATGCTTTTAAGCATTCTGTTTACAACTTTCATCTACCCATCAGTTTGGGGGTGGTAGGCGGAGCTCATACATAGCTCAATATGCAATATCTTCCATAGATCTCGTCAAAAATGGCCGATGAACTTGACATCTTGGTTAGAAGTAAGGTTATGAGAAATGCAGTGTAATCTAACAATCTTTTTAAACAGAAGTCAAGCCACATTTTGAGCATCAAAAGTCTTTCTAAAGGCAATAAAATGAGACATTTTGGAAAAGTAATCAATCAGTACAATTATTGAATCAAATCCTCTTTTGTTTTTTGTAAACCCAGAACAAAATCTAAACTTAAATCTCTCAAATTATTTCTTGAATTGACCATGGAAAGTAAATACCGATTTTGGGTGTTATCCTTATATGTTTGACAAGTTGAACATCTCTCAAAAAACTGACAAACATTACGCCAATGTCAAGACCAATAAAAATGAGCTAATAATTGAGCCGATGTTTTATCCCTACCTGTATGGGCTGCAAAGCCTTCGGCATGCTTGTCTCTAATTAGTTTGGTGTGAAGAGAGGTCTTTGGAATACACAATTGGTTATCCTGAAATAAGTAACCTTGCCTTATAGTGAAATCACCAACAAGGGTGCTTAAAATACACCTCTTCCAATGTTAAGTAAAGTCCTCATCAAATTCATATAGTTTTTGAATTAATTCCATGCAAGTTATCATAGATCGGATAGCTGCAAGTAGATTAGACTTTTTACTAAGTGCATTGGCCACCCTATAGCATTTTATAGCCTTATGTTTGATCACAAAATTGGGTTTCTATAAAAACATCACCCACTTAAATTTTCTGAAATTGCAAAAAAATGTAAGGATCTACAATCACTATATAGAACAAATTTTGATGAACCAAATAAAGTTCCCATTATTTGTGCGCTTTCACCACGACATACAACTCTTGTTCAGAGGTAGACCATTTTTGGCAAATGACACTTATCTTCTCACTAAACAACTCAATGAGTTTCTCTTCTTGTATAAGAACAACATCGATGCCTACACTTGAGCTTGGCAGAGTGTAGTTTTTATGTTATCAAAAATGTCTTGTCATGATTGACCCCATTTAAAAGACTTTTTCTTTAAACACTTCATAATAGGAGCCATGATGATACTGAAACTCCTTATGAATTGTCAGTAGAAGTAATTAGCCAAATCATGGAAACTCCAGACTTTAGTATGTGGTAGGTGTTGGCCAGGGTTTGATAGCTTCTACTTTATTAGGATCAATTTGGATATTATCTTTACTTATGTACTATAGGTATAACAAATTTACATTTGGCAACATTGATATATAATTTATGTTCTCATAGCTTCTCAAAGAGCAAATTGAGATGCCATATATGAAATTCCATGGGTTTGATAAACACTAAGATGTCATCAAAGTATGCCACATAGAATTCCTCCAAAAATTCTTTTAATACCTCATTCATGAGCCTGATAAAAGTACTAGGTGTGTTGCAAACCCTGAAATGCATCACCTTCAACTCGTATAACCCTTATCTTATCTTAAATGTGATTTTTCATTCATCCCTAGGATGAATCTAAATTTGTTGGTGTCCAATTCATAAATCTATCTTAGAAAACACAGTTTCCCCATGCAGCTTATCAATAAGGCCTCAATGTCGGTGCGTAGGAAATCAACATTTGATGTTTATCTTATTGATAGCTCTGTTATCAAAGCATAAGCCCCACTTCTCATCTTTCTTTAATTCAATTAAAGTCAGACATGGGCTTAAACTATGTTGTGTAATAAGTCATCTATGATATTTTGTACAATTTTATATTCTTTTGGATTCAGCTTGTAGTGCAAGAGGTTTGAAAATGTTGATTCCAGAATCAAATCGATTTGGTGCTAAATAGTTCTCAATGGCGGTAGCTGGTCTAGAAGGTCCTCTATGAATAAGTCTTAGTATTGTTGCAATACATTTTACACAATTATAGAGCTCTTAGCAACCATAATCAGCTGTTCGACTAAGAAGACTACATATATCGTAGTTTCATTCATATAGGCTTGCAAAAATTTAGTTTCAGGAATCGAAAGGATGACTACCTTATCAACATTGGTGTTAGCTAGACTCACATTAGAGAATAATAATCACAGCTTTTTGCCTTTTCATTCCATTATATATGCATTGGCATGACCGTCATAATATACTCTTACATCAAACTACCATGGGCGACCTAAAATGAGGTGACACACATCCATATATATAATATCACAAAGGACTTCACAACTATAATATTTTCCAATTGTGAATGACACTTTGCACATCTCTCTAACGAATATTTCAACACTTCTTTTTACCTAACTAATTTTATATGGTTGAAAATGTGAGGTCACTTTAATTTGTAAGGCCTTAATAACTTGTAAAGAGATAATATTTTCATTGCATCCACTATCTATATTTAAATCACATACCAAATGGTTAATTGTGCACCCTGTACAAAATATAGAGTGTCTTCCATTATGGAATTGGGGTGCTAATAAAATCTTCTCCAAAATACATTAAATGAATTCTCCTTTATCTCCAAGGACATCCTTAAATTCTACCATAACGGCAAGCACCCTACAGTCATTATCTTGTTCTTGTTCTCCGCCAAGTAATTGTAATCGAATCCGATTCAAAAATTCATTAGAGTGGTGCCTAGGTTGGAAGCATCGAAAACACTTACTAGGTTAAGGTTTTTGATAGAAACTTTAACGAGAAGTGTTGGGATTTAGATTACCTTTTCGACCTGCAGTTCTAGTATTGGACAACTTGCTTTGTGCCTAAGGGGAGCTCATTTTACTGGGTGGAAGTCCACAAGAGGTGTCCGAACTGGTATCGATAGTTTCTCGTCATTGTGAGAAGGATTTGGATTGACGAATTTGTTGTAGTTCAGCTTTGTAAGTGAAATTTATGACTTGAGACAACGACCACACTGAGTTCATTTCCAACTTATCTTGGATAGATTCTTTAAGCCTACCTACGTACCTTGCTACAACTATTGGTCAGTTTCATTCAAATTATTTCTAGCATTAAGATGCTAAAATTCTTCAGTATAAGTCCTTACATTCTACAAGTAACATATTTCACTTGTTATTTGGTGTCATGTCCTTGTACTTGAAAAATGATTCAATAGTTTACTCCCAATCTAGGTAATCTTTAATGTGTAAATGACCATCAAAATAAGAAATGTCTAGTTTTACCTTAGATTCCCCAGGATGTCAGTCTCTTTAATGATGTCGTGAAGCTTGATTATTCTAGAATTAGGCTCATTGTCTGAATCAGAGCTATTGGAATGGTTGGGATGAGTTTCTTCGAGTTTGGAAGTAAATGCCTGAGGAATGAAATCAATTCTCAAGGGTCTCTTTAGTTCCTGATTCAACAAATTAAGATGTTTGTGTGCTAGTGTGGTTTCCAGGCTCACCTGTGTGGTTGTTGGTGGAAGATTATTGTTTCTTTTGAGAGCCCATTGTTCTCATCTAACTTCGAATATGAACTGCTAAAAATTAGTGTCGAGTACTTCAGTTCTCTCCATGAGAACAGCCAACACTATACATTGCAAATCCCAATCACGATCATCGTCTCGGCCAATCATTTACTGGCATCGACCATGACTATGATATCAAAATGGTGTAAACCTGCAAACTCTAAGATGAAGATAGAGGAAAACCATGCAGATTGTTCTAAAATTAGTTATCGAAAAGCTGAAGTGTTTATTCTCTAGTCCATTATTTTCATTAATAGAATGTATTAAGGAAAACATAATAATAATAATAATAATAATAATAATAATAATAATAATAATAAATAATGATATGTTGTACCAGTATAATATATATTTGTATATATCTATTAAAGACTTAATATAATAAGTATGCTGTAGGTAAATTTAAAAGTGATATAGTTCACTATTAGCTGACTCTGGCTGCACCAATATATTTTATTTATGTAATAATTACAAGTGTTCCTATTGTATATCGACACTTAAATTTATCATTTGTCTTGAAAGAAACTTGTATTTTTTTACATTTCTTATCACTTATTTTTTTATATTTCTAATGAAAATATTCATCTATTGACAACCGAACTTTTTTATTATATATTTATGTTGCTTAGGAGTGTCAATAAATGATCCAACATAGCTGACGCTAAAATCTCAAATTTAAGTTGACTCTATTAATTTCCAGGTAAGCTTTGGGTCAAAGTATCCGATCTGTTTAATTTTTTATAATTTTGGCTTGGTATTGACTCAAAATATATGTCTAAAAGGGTCAATCGGGTTAGATTTGAGTCATGGTTTTCAACTCATATAATATTTAGGTCATGTTCAGGTTAAACACTTTTAGGTTAGACTTGAACCCAACTCGTGAATTTGAATTAACACCCCTAATGTTGTTAATGTAGCAATATTTTTCTTTATGACGACTAAACTTTCAGATCTAACATATTTATTTTAAGATTCATGATTCATGACTCATAAATTTTTAAGTCATTAGTAATATGTGTCTAAATAATATATCAAATCTAATCTAATACCATCATGTGAATATATATATGTATATATATATTATATATGTATATGATATATATATATATATATATTATATATATATATATATATTATATAATATATATATATATATATATATATATATATATTTATATATATATAGACATATAATATAGATGTATAAATGAGCATTATATAATCTTTGGATTAGAGTCATATATTTGATTTGGATTGTGCAATGATTTCTCTTTCCATATTGACATACTGCCTTGAATTTAGTTGATGACTAGTAAAATAATGGAAAAGGACATTCTTCTTTATAGAACATTCATGGTAATTAGCGTCAACCATTTAATATTTCAGAAAGTTTTTTTAAACAAAACCCATGTCATAATAACAAAGATATAAGGACACTTTTTCTTACTATTTTGATTTTTCAAAATTGATGGGTGATTGTTACCAATATAGAATGTTACAAATACCATACGAAAAATACTAATAATATGTATACTAATATTAATAGAAATGTAAAATATTAAAATAAAAAATATATTACATTTAGCTAGAATCTAAAAATAAAGATCGAAAGAAAGTTGGCATAACAACTCGTACTTTCAGAATTATATTAGTTCAAAAAGTTTGGTATATGCCTCCTCGTCAACTTTCTTGTTAAGATATGATCGTGCCTTATAAGTTTTGAATTAGGACATCGAGCAAAATATTTGGAGCAAATATGAGATAACTAGTGGTAAATGAATGGAGGGTCAAGAGACGTTGGGTTACATTATTTGACAAATATTTGATATTGTCAGATTATATAGATCATAAAAAGTTTATCAATTGATTCTCGATGAAGGTTGTTATCTATTGAATCTATGAATAATGGATGATAATTTGGTAAGCCTAGAAGTACTTAAGAGTTTTATATTTCTTCATAACATAACAGTCAAAACATGTAAAAATTAGCAATGGGGTTTATTTAAATATTTTGAAATGGTTATTATGATCTTTATTTTAAAATTATCTTATAATATGTTTTATTATAATTGACAATAAACTTATCAAAAAGCATCCTCCCTTGATTCTAGTTGATCCCAATTCAGGATCAGTTAGATTAACCTGTTTGGGGCATAGACGATAACAACAGTGCAATGAGGGCTACCAACATCTGTCTTTAATTGAGGAATAGAAGACACCATCTTGATGTTTTTGATGCTATTAGTGCAATGAAGTTCATGGATATGTAATAACATAAAATTTTAGGTAGCATTTTACAATCACTACGGAGTAACAATGATTGAGCACAAACTTAACCATCAATTTGTTTGTCTTTCAAATAGAAAAAAATGTCATTGATATCTCTTGAATCAGATGTGTGTGTGAGTTGTAAAAATTCTAGAACCATGTAAGAACGTAATTGCAAGCTGACAAAAATGAAAACTTCCAGTATTTTGATGAAAAAATTGCTTTCTTTTTCATGAGCAATTTAATGTCACGAAAGGCTTAAAATTTTGTGGCATGTAAAGGTCTCAATTAGTTCGAGAAGTCTTGAATTTCAAATTTTCCTAGATGAACTAAGCACCACTATGCAGAAAGGGCCCGGGAAGAGTCTTGGTTCATTGGTTGTGCAGTGTTTGGCAACCCTCGTTGCCTCGAGAACATGCAACCCATGCATTGCATGGAACACATTGTGGCACCACAGGTTTGAAAGACTGTACACCTAGGTGACATATTTTTGACTTTAATGAATCATTTTGTCGCCTGATAGTATAGAAAAAAATTCATGATTGCTCTCCAAATTCCATCGTAAATCACCCACCAGATTGCCCATAATCATCTAATAAATATACACACTTCTAACATCAACAAGTTGTCAAGCACTACTTCATTTTCAGATTTTATGAATCATTTTGTGGCCTGGAAGAATAGGTTTAATAATCTTTTGTATGCAGGCAAGAAGTCTATGATCCGGAAGAGACTTGCAATTTTCCTGTCACTTGGAATATTACTCCTCATAAGTACTATTGTTTGTTTACTATGGATGATAAAAAGAAGAGACAAAGGTAATATTGGAAAAAAAAAAATTTCTGGCGAAGGCAGACTCAAATTTTAAATTTGATTAAATCAAATTTTTGTATGAATCAGGAACAAGCAAATCACAGAAGGGTCAAACGCCATTAAGTCAGGCTATTGACATAGCATCGATACTTAAAATCAGAGAGAGTAATCTGGAATTTTTACTGATCAGTTTTTCGAGCATTGTGGAAGCAACGGGCAACTTTTCTACTGCAAACAAGCTCGGTCAGGGTGGCTTTGGATCTGTATATAAGGTGATTAAATACTCAAGCCATCTTGTAACATTCCACAAATAAATTTTGCAAACTTCCTTCTACCTTAATCATGAGTCCATGAATTTGTTTATGAAAACAACGCTAACCTCATTTAGACGTTACGTAAACCAAAATAACTACATGTACAGGGATATGATGAGCATTCATTCCAAACCTTACATAGTCTGCATTACACTTTAATGTTATGCTCGAAATATCATCTTGATGAAGAATGGTGTGATTATAGGCAGACAAATATGATTTAGGCCGTCAAATTTCAACGTTAAATAGATGAGTTAAGACCACTTACTATTGGCTTGCACAATTTTTCTAATAGCAATTTACTAAAGCATCTTCAAAGTAACATGGTAGAAGGAAATGTTAACGTTGATGTTTCCTTCTGTATATCTTAGGCACAAGCTTTTCACTGATAGTTAACATTTCAGGGCCAGCTGCCAGAAGGCGAATCTATAGCAGTTAAACGACTTGATGCATGTTCAGGTCAAGGATTGGAGGAATTTATGAATGAAATCAGGCTTATTGCCAAGCTTCAGCATCGAAATCTTGTTAAGCTTTTGGGCTGCTGCGTTGAAGGAGATGAGAAGTTACTCCTTTATGAATACATGCCAAACAATAGCCTGGACTATCACCTCTTTGGTTTGCTCATATAGAAGACTTACGTGAAATTACATGTGTTGTACTCCATTCCAGCTTTTGATATTAGTCCACTCAATGAATTTTTGGCATTTGCAGATCCAGTTAGAAAAGAACATCTAGATTGGTCAAAGCGCATTTCCATAATTGAGGGGATTGCTCAAGGTCTTCTTTACCTTCACAAATACTCTAGAGTTCGAATTATCCATAGAGATTTAAAAGCTAGCAACATTCTCCTTGATCCTGACATGAAGCCTAAAATATCAGATTTTGGTATGGCCCGAATTTTTGATGCAAACACAACACAAGCAAATACAAATAGAATTGTTGGTACATAGTACGTAAAATATTTTTCTGTAAGCATTAAACGCATTACATATTTTTATCAAATAATGAAGCTGTCATTCTTTTATTAACCTACAGTGGTTATATGTCTCCTGAGTATGCAATGGAGGTATTTTTCAATCAAGTCGATGTCTTTTAGCTTTGG